>CAUYON010093150.1:0-13410 GCA_963573935.1 Arctocebus calabarensis
CAGAGCCTCAAGCTGTCACCCTGGATAGAGTGCCATAGCATCACAGCTCACAGCAACCTCCAATTCCTGGGCTCAAGCGAGTCTCTTGCCTCCGCCTCCCAAGTATCTGGGACTACAGGCGCCGGCCACAACGCCCGGCCATTTTTTGGTTGCAGCCGTCATTGTTGTTTGGCGGGCCCGGGCTGGATTCAAACTTGCCAGCTCAGGTGTATGTAGCCGGCACCTTAGCCCGTTGAGCCACAGGCGTCGAGCCCCCCTTTTTTTTTAACTTATCACTTCTCTACATCTGAGTTTCGTCCTGAAGAATGCGGTGACCTAAACAGAACTGACACCTCTGGTCAGAATCCCTCAGCATCCAGAACCAGCAGGGTGATGAGGAAAACTACAGCTGCAGAGACACCCTGCAGTTTCAAAGCTGAACAAGCTTGTGTTTCTTTGTCCTAAGACAAGGATGGGGTATCCTTTCAAAGTCCCTGAAACTAGACTTCAGTAAGCACTGGGAGTGGGGCTACCCAAATGAACTAGGTTTTTAAGCCATTAGCCTTTTTTAAAAAAGAGTAAGCTTATTTCTTGGAATATTTACTATAGACACACCTACACATTACTAAAATTTTCAGATGTTCTAAAGCGTGCTGCTAACTGCTTACACGTGCAAAAAGAACAGCTCCCCACTCCATTCAGGAGCAAATTTCCAACTCCGCATTTTCACCAACATTCGATATTTATCTAGGACCGAAAGCATTTGACCTCATTTAACCTCACTGTGATACAAATATTTCTTCTAATTTGTAGTTTGGTTGTAAGACCTGAACGGTAGAACCCAGGCCTTGGGTGACAAAAGTTGTATGACCTTCAGCACATCAGTTCTTCTCTGAGTCTCTCTTTTTCTACCTCTCAGATCTGGTCTCCATGAGCACGTCTTAAACAGACCACTCTGAGAGTCTGTGTATGTCATGGAGCCTCTCCGCAAAAACACTGGCATTTATGATCAATTTGATGATATTTAAAAGAAGTCACAGAACCAGGTGTAAAACAGTTGGCCTCAAGAATCTATGAGATCCCAGCTTGGCGCCTGTGGCTCAATGGGCTAAGGCACCAGCCACGTACACCTGAGCTGGTAGGTTCGAATCCAGTCCAGACCTGCCAAACAACAATGGCGGCTGCAACCAAAAAATGGCTGGGCGTTGTGGCAAGTGCCTGTGGTCCCAGCTACTTGGGAGGCGGAGGCAGGAGACTTGCTTGAGCCTAGGAGTTGGAGGTTGCTGTGAGCTGTAATGCCACAGCACTCTATCCAGGGTGACAGCTTGAGGCTCTGTCTCAAATAAATAAATAAATAAGAATCTATGTGATCCCTCCAATAGCTGAAATTTTACTATTGTTCAATAGGACAACCTGTACTCTATCTGACTGCGTATGTTGTGTATACATATTACTGTATTTTATATTACAGGGTCAGACAATTAAGTTCATGAACTCATCCTAGAAAAAGTGCTACATACCTCCCCATTGAACATCGCTATGGTCACCTTCCAAGTACCCCCTGGGGAAGCCATGCACTGATGCCAGCACCTAGTCCACCCTGCAAAGCTCTTTTCCAAGGATGAATTAGTGAATTTAATTATCAGACCTCATACAAAGATGACAGCTCTGATGACATTCGAGAAAGAGTTCCAAAATTGCTGTGAAGGGTGGACTAGGCACTGGCATCGGTGCACACCTTCCCAAGATGTTAGATACATCGTACTACAATTATATCCTGTTAATAGAATATAATTACTATATTATGCCTGCATTGTACTGTTCCTGTGTCTTAGGAATACACATAGATAGAACTGAAAATAGTTCAGCCAGTCTAATCCTTCCTTAGTATACCCAGCATTCTTCAAGGACTTACAAATGTGCTCCTCAAGTAACTGAGCATTTGAATCTCTTCCATTTATATGAGTTAGTCTAACTTTCTGTTTCCCAGTCTGGTGGAGAGGTGGTCCCATTACAGACATGAGTGGTCAGAAAAAGGCAGTAATGGCTCAGCACCTGTGGTTCAAGCGGCTAAGGCGCCAGCCACATACACCTGAGCTGGCGGGTTCGAATCCAGCCCGGGCCCACCAAACAACAATGATGGCTGCAACAAAAAAATAGCCAGGCATTGTGGCAGGTGCCTATAGTCCCAGCCACTTGGGAGGGGGAGGCAGGAGACTCGCTTGAGCCCAGGAGTTGGAGGTTGCTGTGAGATGTGATGCCATTGCACTCTACCCAGGGCAATAGTTTGAGGCTCTGTCTCAAAAAAAAAAAAAAAAAAAGGACAGTAATGAAAACAATACCATTAAGTCACCTGAATTTCTAATTTGTGATGCAACTGTTACATCTGATACTCATAAATCATGAATATATCTGAAGCTATACCTGGGATCATAAGCACAAAGTTAAAATGTGGTAAGTGGTTCTATCCCCTAGTTAGTCAAGGGAGCAAGGGTGGTAAATCTATCATCCTTGACCTAGGGAAACCCTACACTTACATTCAGAAATTTCAAGTTCTGAAATTTCAGGAAGCTATACAAAATGAAAATACACTCCACAAGGGCAATCTCCAGAATGCAAACCCTCAAGAGGAGGATAGGTCTTAAAACTGCTTATGTGGAGTTTGTTGAAAATTGCAGCATCGGATGAAAGATTATTACATTAAATAAAGATAATTTAAATGAAGGAACAATAAACAATTAGCTAGAATGAGAATGCTGCTGACAATACTAATTACGGTGTTCACTGCTTTTCTCCAACCCACAAACTCTTCACCATCCCAACCCCACAATCCCAGGCCCTGCTCAAAAAGCAAGCCCCATCAGAAAAGATAATTTTATCTCTTGAGTTTATTGATGAATCCTAAGCGTGTAGAACATTGCCTCAATCAATAAATTCCTATTGAAAGACTAAAACTAAGTTCTTTATTTAGGACAAAGACAACATGGTGATTATGAGTTGTAGTTCATAATTATACCTGAAATTACAAAAAATTCATGGCAAATCCATATTATGAAAAAGTTATGTATACATTCAAAAAATTTTTTGCACCAAAATAAACCCATGCTGACTTGTTATAATATGTCTGATCGAGATCTTGTTTGAAATACAAAGAATAATGAGACATCAGTTGGGAAAAGGCCCCCATCAGAGCAACATGAACTCCACCAAAATTGAAGCAAAGGCAAATATCAAATTTATAGTGACGTTTGGGAGGAAGAATGAAGAAATCATTGATTCTTTATGAAAAATGTGTAGAAACAATGCCCCAAGGAAATCAGAAGTTTATAAATGAATAACTCATTTTAAGAAGGGATATTAAAGATGAGGTAAGCCAACAGTGGCAGACCATCCATATCAAATTTGCTGGGAAAAAGTAATCTCATTTGTGCCCTTCCCAGAGGAAGACCAATGATTAACAGCAGACACTATAGCTTACACCACACACATCTCAATTGCTTCCACTTATACAATTCAGACTGAAAAATTAAAGTTGAGCAAACTGTCCACTTGATGGGTATCAAAACTTGCATACAGATCAACTACAGACAAGAGTGACGCTCTCAATGGTAATATTAAGCAAACAGGAGATGTATGTAACATGGCTTTATTAGTACTATCCTGAAGATAAAGGACAATCAAAGCAATGGCTACTCAGAAGTGAACGTGGTCCAAAGCAAAAGAGAACCAGTCAAGAGCAAAGATTATGACAACTGTCTGGGGGCTGCATAAGGCATTTGTTTGTTGCTGTTCTAGAAAGTCAAAGAACAATACTATCTGCTTATTATAAGGGTGTTTTTAGAAAGTTAGTCAATGCTGTAGTAGAAAAATACCCCAAAAAGCTTCACCAAAGAGTCCTCCACCATTACAAGGCTCCTACTCTTTCCTCTCATCACACAAGAGTTTCAAGGGAAAAACTATTAGGTTTCCATGTTACAGTCCTGATTTGGCTCCTTCTGACTTGTTTTTGTTTCCTAATCTTAAAAGAATCCCTAAAGGGCACTCATTTTTCTTCAGTTAATAATGTAAAAAAGACAGCATTGACAAGGCTAAATTCCAAGAATCCTCAGTTTTTTAGGGATGGACTAAATGGCTGGTATCATCACTTATAAAAATGTTTTAAGTTTCATGAAGCTTATGTTGAGAAATAAAGCTTATTTTTTTTTATTTTCTGAAGTCCTTTCATGTGTCTGTGTGTATGTGCGTGTGTATATGTGTGTGTACATGTGTGTGTATCCATAGTTACCTAGATGTTATAATCAAGCACAAAATGAAAAACTGTCTCTCCAGATCTCCTATATACCAACCTGGAAAAAAAATTGATCACCCTGTATATGACTCATCACAGCTGACTAGAATGTTCTGGGGCTTTCTACGGACCCCCAGAACCATTATATATTGACCCCTATACTTCCATGATCATGAACTATCAAATCAGGAAATGAGATCTGATTATAACCAGCCATTAGGAATTAACCTCTTTATAGACTGCTCATAAAAAGATGACCTAGACCCTGTTGTGCCTTAGCCAAACATAAACTGTCAAAGAGACTGAAGAGAAAACTTCCTAAGGAAGATAATCAAGAAGAGAAACCAAGTGATAAGAAAACAAACCTTTGATTCATAACTCAGCACAAAGTCAACCCTACCTAATGTAGACCTTCAAATCAGAGCAACAAATCTGAGGTAATAGGAGTAGAAACTGCTTCTGAATTCAATGTTCACTTGAAACATTCAGACACCATCATTTCACAGTGACCCCTTTGAGAAAAACAGAAAAAATGCTGTTCCCACTGCATGACTTCTTGGCATTAGGATCCATGATTCATAATCAAGGCAAAAATGAAACTCCATGGCTGAGTCTCACATTGCCAGTACTAAAGGCGAGAAATATAAAGACTCCAGCAGGCTTTTCTTGTCCATGACGTCAAACAATTTGACTGATTTTCCAGTCAATTAATATTTGGTTCAGCATAACATAGTTAAAGCCAGAGGCTTATAATTATCTTTAACACTAAATTTAGTCATATTTGTGTCAATTTTGCAATACTGTGCTACCTTCCAAAGTGGTAGGTTGGCAAAGAAAATCAATAATCCCATTGGTTAGGGAAGAACAGGATGTCATCAGAGGAACTGGGTCAGAACTTTCAGATTCAGTGCAGCAAAGACGTCCACGGCTATTCCACCCGGTGGACATGCGCTATACTTAGTTCATTGATTGTGCGAGTCGAAACAGCATTATCCAAAAGGGTACACCTTACAACAGATGAAAGCAGACCCAAGGAGAATATCAACTAATCCTAACGAAATGCTCATAATTTGTCAGGCACTGTTTGAAGAGTTTAATATATTACTAATAATGTCACTCCCATTTCACAGATGAGGAGACTGAAACATAAGAAGCTAAAATAAGTTGCTCAAGGTCACCCAGCAAGTAAATGGAAGAGCCAAGACCAGGGGCTCTGGGCCCAAAGGCCACGCTCTTGGCCACTATGAGTATGGACACTAAGGAAGGAAATAACCATCTCATCTCCTCTCCCACTTTTCAGGGGCTTCAATTAAGGTTAACTTCTCATCTGAACCTGGCCCAGCCTCCTGACAAACCAGGGATAAAAGTAGATCTCTCTGGCTTCTACTAGGCACAACAGGCCCACCAAGTCAACAGAGTCAAAACAAGCCAATATTTGAGCAGCCAAGCTCCAAACTCTGATAAGTGAATGCAAAAGTAAATTAGCCTATGAAGGAGATAGACCCACCAAAGGTGGGAAAGCAATGACGAAGCCCCATGTGCTGAAACTGAACTAAACAAAAATAAGGAACTGGGCTAAACATCCCTGTGACTTTGATCAAGTCTATTCTGCCTACACTTGACTTTGGTTAAGGTAGCATGAGAGGGTTGGAAAATTGCTAAGATTCCCTCCTAAGAAATGCCACACTGGGCTTCCAAGTACTTTGCCCTCAAAAAGATGCTTGATCAATTGAACTGGATTAAAAACAGCCAGTTCTGATCCAAGAAAAAATGTTAAAAAAAAAAAAAGTATGAATCTCTAAAAATCCATACCAGTTTCATTCTTCGCTTTACTTTGACCCACCAAAAAAGGAAGTGTGGTGGAGAATGAATGAGATGGAAAACACAATCCCAATCAAACCACCACACTATGCTGTAAGTCAATCAAAAAAAGTCTTTAGGTGATGCTGAAAGACATCACTACAAAGCCAATTTATTTTCCATGACTTCTTTCCATCCCAGGACTGTCCTGACACTCACTTCCTGAGCACATGAACAAATCAAAGGCATCATTTGTCTAACAAGGGGCTTTCCACCTTGCACATCAGGGGGAACTATAATTTGACAGGTTTGTACACTGCACAACAAACAAGTAGAAAACACCCCAAACAAGTAGAAAATCAGGACTTTCTTTCTCAAAGATGGATTTCAATTTTCAGTCTCATTTTGTGTGAAATTTTATAAAGTAATACGAATAAGAAGAAATATCGCTTGTATTATGCTAAGTAGAAGTTCTAAATGTTTACATATTCATTGCAATCTAGCATCTTCACTAATGCAGCCAGCAGATTAGCTGGAACATGCTGTGAATCATTCATTGTAGAGAAGACTTAAGACTTAAAGAGGTTATTAGAACACCACTGGATACAGCTGGGTTTTTAATTTTTTTTCCCCTATGAGTTATAGGAAATAAAAGGATAGATGTGCAATTTTTTGATCTCTAAATTCAAGATGAATCTGATATTCAAAAAAGGCTTTGAAGTTACTAATACCTAATTGCTTCATTGCCCTCACTCACATTTCCATTCTTGGCTTGAATTTGTTTTGAAGGGATTCATAAAATCCTGTGCATTTGTCTTTTTTCAGTCACAAAGATCTCCACTGGTCAGGCGTAGTGGCTCACGCCTGTAATCCTAGCACTCTGGGAGGCCAAGGTGGGTGGATTGCCCTGAGCTCACAGGTTCAAGATCAGCCTGAGCCAGAGCGAGACTACGTCTCTAAAAATAGCCAGGTGTTGTGGCGGGCGCCCATAGTCCCAGCTACTTGGGAGGCTGAGGCAAGAGAATCACTTGAGTCCAAGAGTTGGAGGCTGCTGTGAGCTATGACACCATAGCACTCTACCAAGGGTGAGAAAGTGAGACTCTGTCTCAAAAAAAAGATTTCCATCTGGGAATTTCCTCCCGTCTATACATTAAATAAGCCATTTGCCTAACTTTCACAGTGAAAGAAGAATCACTAAAATACTTTTGTACTTAGGGCCATTTAGCACACACCAATGGTAGGATGCAAATACCATCCAAGACATCAAGAACGATAAGGTCAAGAAGTGACACCAGTGGACACGAATTCTAGACACAGCCCCACTCTAGAAGCAATGTAGAAAACCAACCAAAGAGACCAGTTAGTTATACTCATCCCTTTCCCCAGAGGAGTAAACCAAAGTACAAAGAAGCTTCCTAGCTAGACCTTAAGCTGGTAAATCAAGGATCAAAGATTGGATTCCAAAATCCATGATATATCTACTTCATACTGCTTTCATTTAAAAAAAAAAAAGCACCCAAAGTGAGAACAAGGCATCCTCCGAAGGTTATTGTACTCTTTTACCTTGGCAGAAAAAATAGGCACTTTCAGAACACACTGCACTGATGTCACTGTGGAATGCAAAATGCAACAAGAAAGCCCCACTTCTGGGTCAGGACACCTGATCTCTTACTCCGACTTGACATTAATCAAGTAAATCATTCTCAGTATAATAATGTGTTGAATTCTTTGGCTTTAATATTTCTTTTATCTAAAAGGAAAAAACTTGAAGTCTGTGCAAAAAAAAAAAAGTTAAATATAACTATTTTTCCAGGAAATGAACTCCAGGATACTTCATTATAAGAGGTAGAAGAGTCGCCCTTTAGATTAAATTACTCACGTGAGCTTTGGGTCAGGCCCTCTAATTTGTGGAACAGTTACTATGAACTAGTCTATAAGGTCACACATTATTGAGCAGTATGAACTTCATTAGGGCTAATTTTCTTTTGCAGGAAATACAAAGCTAAGGCTAATACCCACCTAGATCTGATTTTAAATGCATGTGAAAACTAAGAAGCCATCAAAAGAAAAATCCAAGTCTAGATTGTAAGAACGTGGTGATCAAGGTAAAAAATGAATTCAAGACAACAAATCTTGCCAGGTTTAAGACACTAATTAAAGAAGAACCCACTAGAAAGAAAGACACAGTGCCAAGGGATTCCAAGAAAGCCAGTCTTTGTTCCAAGCATTGGTCACCAGTTCCACCAGTGTCCAAGCCAGATGAAGACTGAGCGGGCCAACCCCATCAAGCTCCACAAAGGGCTGAGCAAACGGGCAAGCAACCAAAGTCAGAGATTTAAAATAGCCCAATAATACTAACGATTAACTTTTTTTTTTTTTAGTAACAGAGTCTCACTTTATCGCCCTTGGTAGAGTGCTGTGGCATCACACAGCTCACAGCAACCTCCAACTCCTGGGCTTAGGTGATTCTCTTGCCTCAGCCTCCCGAGTAGCTGGGACTACAGGCGCCTGCCACAACCCCCGGCTACTTTTTTGTTGCAGTTTGGCCAAAGCAAGGTTTGAACTCACCACCCTCAGTATATGGGGCCGGTGCCCTACCCACTGAGCCAAGGCACTGCCCATGATTAACATTTTTAAAGTAATTTTCTAAATTATCTATTGGAAAATATAATATTAGGAGGAAGCTGGGTGTGGTGGCTCATGCGTAAAATCCCAGCATGTTGAGAGACAGAGGCAGAGAATCACTTGAGGCCAGTGGTCACTGGAGACCAGCCTGAGACACTTAACGAGACCCTGGTTGCTACAAAAATTTACAAATTAGCTAGGCACAGTGGCAAGCAAGAGCACCTATAGTCAGTCCCAGGTACTTGGGAGACTGAGGCAGGAGGTGCACCTGAGCCCAGGAGATTGAGGCTACAGTGAGCCTGATCACACCATGAATCACTCCACCCTGGGTCACAGAGTGAGAGCCTATCTCAAAATGAAAAATGAAATAAAATATAACATTAGGATGAAATATAGTTAGCAGTATAATCGAATAAATATCAAGTAAATATTGGCTTCAAATAGTGATAAACCAATATTAAAGCCACAGCAAAACCTGCCAAAATTCAGCATTTAATCTTTTCAACCTGTTCAGTGTTACAGACGGTCTACCAAAGCAATGCAGAGCCGGATTCAAAGTCAAACCAAAACAGGGCTTAATAGAAATCCCTCACACTGTTAGCACTAGGGTCATCTCTGATACAGGGCTGAAGGTGGTTCAAAGTACTCGGGTCTTTCTTTGCATCATTACTTGGGGTCACCTTTCCTTCTCCACTTCTATAAGCAGGGGCCTTTATCAGGTGCGCCCAAATCTCTGTAACCTCCTCCGAGCTGGTCTTTCAACTCCAGCCTCACTCACTTCCAATCACTGTGCATGTCAGATAAACGTTCTGCATCACACTTTCATCTTAACTCACCTTTATCCAGAAACCTGGATTTCGTGGCGCCCACCTAACCTAAGTGGGCTTGGTACCCAAACCCAGCTTCCAAGACCCCGTCCCATCTCCTCTTAGCCGAGATTTCCTGTCCTATTCCCATGATGTTCAACTCCCTGCCTCCTGTACAAGTCGCCCCCCCTTCATTCATAATGTGCTTTAATTATGTTATATCCTCTTTTCTTCCATACATAAAACTCCTTCTCCTTTGCCTTCTCTTCTCTTAATTACTAAATACTAATGTGATCAGTATCATATGAGTTAACTGGGAGAACTCCAGAACAAATCATTGGTATCTCTCTTACGCCCATTTCCAAAAACAATTTGATGTAGTTCATCATAAAAAGCACAGTTCAGTAAAACAACCTCCCTCCCAAATTTTAACAATAGGGTGGCGCCTGTGGCTCAAAGGAGTAGGGTGCCAGCCCCATCTACCAGAGGCGGCAGGCCAAAAACTGCAAAAAAAAAAATAAATTTTAACAATAACCCAAAGACACCACAAGTAATATAGGTGAGAAGGGATGGGAATCATATTTCCTAAAGCTAAACTTAGAAGAGTTTCTACAGTTGAGTACAAAAATTTAGCTCTGAGCTTCCTGGCAAGCAGGGCAAAAGATGAAACATGATGTATTAAGTAGTCTTTATCTGACTTACATCATACAAATTCATCAGTAGACATTCAATTTCCTCAGCTCTGAACTCAAAGGAAATTTCCACGTGTATCATTATATTAAGGACATTTCACAACGTGATGGGCAATATCTTTAACAGCTGTTTTACAGAAAGTACAAACCTATGCTATTTCTTCCCACGATCCTCAATAAAAACTGGAGGCGTAATATCAGCCTTACTCAATTAATACAATTCTTTTGAGCACTAGAAAGATACAGCCCAGGTATGCAGCTTCATGGTTCTGTGACCCAGTATAAGGGTAGCTCTCTCTCATACCAGTTTTTCTGCCTGGGCTTCTAACTGGAATTAGGTATCAGACAATTTAAAATGGAAACTACCAGCAAGCCCCTGAAGAGAACCTAGAAAATGTTCCTCTGAGGAGGACGCCGAGAAAAATCACGTTTGAGCAAGAAAATATGAGCTGCCGTGACAGAGGGCCACCTGACGTCCCCAGGAAGAAGTAGCAAAGAAATGCCTGTGGGTTAAGCTAAAACTATCTCTAACGTAACTCTGCACCATGCCAAATGCTCCAACGAGTCCTCAGCTGCCCAGGTGGAAGAGACTCAGTGGGCAGCATTAGCCAAGCACCCACCTTTGTCACAAATGGCCTAGATAATGGCCCCTGTCCAGTACTGCTTTTCAGCAGGCCGTTAGCACCTGGAGCAGCACACCAGGATTCAATGGCAACAATTTGCCCACGGGGCAGGTAATGGGTTGAAAGGATCGTGCAGCACGATCTGGAGACAGAAATGCATCCGCCCAAAATAGCATCCTGCTTTACCACTCTGAAAGGTGACACAGAAAAGCGCAAAAAGGGAGAGTTTCTGATAAAGCAGTGCCTTTGGGAATGCCAACCCGTTGTACTTTAATCAAAAAGTTATTGGGAGCAAATGGACTATCTTTAATGACTATTACATAAATCGCTAGGGTCACATGGGGTGCTGCTGTTCACCACTAGAACTTTTGTTCTTTATGCGCATAGCACTTGCCCCAGTAAATGAAGGCCGTTTTCCAGCTGTTTGTCCTCTCCGCTTATTATTACTACGGTGACATTTTCCAACAAGGGTGTTGGCTATTAAAATGAAAGCCAAGATACTTCCATATAGCTTAATGATTTTCAGCGAGGCTATACTAAGTTCATAACCAAAAAAAGGATAAAACAAGGCCAGGAAGGTGGCTCATGCCTGTAATCCTAGCACTCTGGGATGCTGAGAAAGGTGGATTGCCAGAGCTCAGGAGTTCAAGACCAGCCTGAGCAAGAGTGAGACCTTGTGTCTACTAAAAATAGAAAAACTAGCTGGGCATAGTGGCGGGTACCTGTAGTCCCAGGTACTAGGGAGCTTGAGACAAGAAGATCACTGGAGCTTAAGAGTTTGAGGCTGCTGTGAGCTATCATACCACAGCACTCTACCCAAGGGTGGCAGAGTGAGACTCTCTCTCAAAAAAAAGAGGTAAAATTAAAATTTTAATGTAAAGGGGGATGGAGGGAGGCAGGGGGAATGGCAGGTAGGAAGGAGGGAAGGAAGGAGGTTTGGAGGAGAGCTGGGAGGGAAACTTGTGCTCCAATAATCACAGTAACAATAGGTTCCAGTCTCCACCCGGCAATGTGAGCAAATCCATATGTTAATTCGGCCATGGAAGGACCCACTGAAGATTTCAAGTCAGGGACCATGTCAGAGAATCTGTGCCATATTTTAGCCAATAAAGCAGATGTGTGGGTTTTATTGAAGCCCTGAGGGTTTTTGAAGCCCAAGCACCAGTCACATAATGGGTCTCACTTCATCCCAACTTAAACCATTGCACAAAACTGAGAGGATTTGAGGTCACGCTCTCAGGGCCATGTCCACCACTATTCAGACAAGAAGCTCTCACAGAGGCGGCACCTGTGGCTCAGTGAGTAGGGCACTGGCCCCATATACCGAGGGTGGCAGGTTCAAACCCAGCCCCGGCCAAACTGCAACAAAAAATAGCCAGGCGTGTGGTGGGCGCCTGTAGTTCCAGCTACTCGGGAGGCTGAGGCAAGAGAATCACTTAAGCCCAGGAGTTGGAGATTGCTGTGAGCTGTGAGGGCACAGCACTCTACTGAGGGGGACAAAGTGAGACTCTGTCTCTAAAAAAAAAAAAAAAAGAAGCTCTCACAACCAGAAAGATCCTGCTAGTGGAGATGCTGCTGCTTCAGTGGCCCCTGGAGGCCTTTCAGAAATGCCCGCTGTGGGATGCTGTGGGCTCATGACATGCTCACATGACCATAACCTAATTTGCCTTTTGTATCTGCTCGAGGAGAGATTATAGTGTGTCCCAGAAAGTAAAGAAACAGCTCCTAATATCTTGATCCAGAAAGGACACTCATTCTTTTCTTTTCTTTTTTTTTTTTTTTTTGAGACAGAGTCTCACTCTGTCACCCTTGCTAGAGTGCCGTGGCATCATCCTAGCTCACAGCAACCTCAAACTCCTGGGCTCAAGCGACACTCTTGCATCAGCCTCCCAAGTAGCTGAGACCACAGGTATCCTCTAAAGCACCTGGCTAGTTTTTCTGTTTTTAGTGGAGATGGGATCTTGCTCTTGCTCACGCTGGTCTCGAACTCCTGAGCTCAAGCAGTCCACTTGCCTCGGCCTCCCAGAGGGCTAACATTACAGAAAACATTCATTCTTAATACAAAAGAAGGATATCTCTTAGAAATAGGTGAGATGTAAAAACAAATGGAAAAAGGATCATAAAATTTTTCTGAAATAAATGTTGCTCACCACACACAGGTGGAGGCTCGGCGCTTGTGGCTCAACGGGCTAAGGTACCAGCCACATACACCTGAGCTGGCGGGTTCGAATCCAGCCCGGGCCCGCCAAACAACAATGATGGCTGCAACCAAAAAAAAAATGGCCAGGTGTTGTGGCGGGCACCTGTGGTCCCAGTTACTTGGGAGGCGGAGGCAGAAGACTTGCTTGAGCCCAGGAATTGGAGGTTGCTATGAGCTGTGATGACACGGCACTCTACCCAGGGTGACAGCTTGAGGCTCTGTCTCAAAAAAAAAAAAAACATAGGTGGAGAGCTCGTGCTAAGTATGACAAGAGAAGAAAAGTCTGCCAGGCCTGTGACAACTGGCCCAAGTACACTAATCCTTGCTCAAGCACAGAGAGACGCATCCACATCCTGCCTTCAGACCAAAGCTGCTGAGCCAGACTCCCGGGTAGGAA
>CAUYON010093152.1:0-26831 GCA_963573935.1 Arctocebus calabarensis
TCTTTATATAGTGATCAAGGAAATGTCATGAAGGATATCTGTAACAGTATGATCAAAATATTTCTGAATGTATATGAATCGTGCCCTGTGATTGCACCAATGTACATAATTATGATTCAATAAAATTATTAAAAAAAAAATACCTTTTGCCAATTTTACACAAACATGACCACTAGGGTCCCTCTTGAGCTTAGGAAGGTCCTTTGAGCATTGTTAACTTCACAGTAAACTCACTCCGAATAGACTTAGCCACTTCCTTATTTTGTTTATCATGTTCTTTGGGTTTATTTCAATTATAGCATTTATCCAAGTAAGTAGCATAAATTACTTTTCACATTTTCTCAGTGCTAAAATATGAGCAGGAACTATATACTGTCAGTTCCTGGAATCCCAATACCATAAGAGTAGTTTTTCACTGTTTTAATACCAAGGATTTATTAATTGAAAGCATAAAAATACAGTTACTCTAAGTAAATTAATCTTCTAGGTTTTGTTGTAGGGATATAGATTTCCCAGATGCCAAAATGAATAATGAAGCATTGCTATAGTTGCCAGGAAGAAGAAGGGGAGGGATGCTCTGAAGTCCAGGTAGCCCTGACACCTTGAGTTTAGAAGCTGACATTCTGCCCTTAACCTGGCATATTGTCTGTATCTGTTTCTAGAATCCCTGAAACCCACCTGTGGGTGTCTAAGTTCAAATTCTCAAAGCATTCAATTGCCTCACCTCAGACAACTGTCATCTTGCCTCTCCGATATGTTAGTCCTATCTGCTGGGTGGGTCATAAGAATGGATATAAGAATGACCAGTTAAAATGTGCCCTACCAGCAAGGGCTATGAACTCAAGCTCTCCTCAGAAAAGAGTGAGCAGAGGGGTAGCCAGGATAAATCTACTACAGTTGCCCTGGGCCACATACTCCCTCTTTCTTACAAATCAAGTGTTCCTCTGCTCAGCTTGATACAATAGCATCCATTCCCTAATTTTTCTCATTATGGTATTATGACTATCTGGGCAGACCATTACTTGCTGTCCAGAAATCAGAGTAGAACTTGACCTTCACCATTTTCTTCTGACAAGATGCATTGCCTCAGTTCTGCTCCATTCCTTGTCCACTATCCTGCAGTGCCTCTCCTGTGAGAGGCTGGACTCTGCAGCAGTGCACTGGTGTTGGCATATTGGAGTGGACCGTCTGTTATCCAGGCTCATGTGTTTTTCATATTTTGCCTCCTGGTCATGGAGAAGCTCCAAAAAGCCAGAGGTACTAGTTTAGGTACAGCTGCACAGGTGTAGGCAGACTGGGGATTGAGTAACCTATGCTGCAACTTGCTCATACATTCTACAGCCCATTTATCTACCTAATATAAATATTTCCCCTTTCTTGATAGATTATAGATGATAGAATGAAGAGGGTACAACAGCATCTGCAGTGGCTCGTGTGTTATGGAATCTGAATCCTGGACACCATTCTTATTTTGTGAGAAACGTGTATATAACACAGTACCTTGAACATACTAAACATATAACACATGTTAATGCCTCTATAATCCCTTCTCCTTCTCAACATCCTTTGTCTAAATGAGGGTGCTTAGAGTCGTGCTAGTTTTTGTGCTGTGTTACCATTACTATTTCATATTTCTCAAAACTTTGTATCTGAAACAATGCACATATTGAGTATGACAGGATTTAAAACATGGATGGAAGTATGGAGAAGCATGTTTCCATCACAGATCTAAGAGTGATATGTTCAAAAGCTCCATTTCAAAATGTGACAATACTTCAGGAATATGAAAGAGAAAAAGTTCACATAACCATATTTCACCTATATGGTAACTCCATCTACTTCAAAAGAATGCTTTTATAAATCAGTAAAAATAAGAGAGGCGCTCAAATTCACACAGAGAAAAAAATCAACAGTTTTTTCAGGAGCACAGGATGGCGAGGGGCTAGAGGTCTTCCCCAGATATCTCAGGAATCACTCCCCTTCCCACTGCTCTGTGCCCTGGGGGATGACCTCAAGTAATGCATCATTCCAGCTTCAGGCTGGGCTCAGATGACAAAAAGCACAACTAAGAAATCAGAGAGGAGACAAAGAGCAGGGCATTTGTTTCCCCTACTCTCTTTTAGCCTGGCTGTCATGGGGTGGTGTGAATGTAAATCATTTTGGAAAACTTTTCAGCAATATCTATTAAAACTGAACATTCATTAGTAGGACCCAGCAATTCCATGCCTAGGGACATCTCCAAGAGGAAAGTGTCCTTCTGGCTGTCAAAAGACCTGGAATAGCATGATCACAGAACCCTAGGGCCAATAACCTCAAGTCAATAAACTAATCACATTTCCATCAACAGTATATAGAGAAATTGTGATTGAGTTCTACTATGAATACTACACAGCCATCATGAGAGTGGATGTTCTGGAAGTATCCATAACAACATAGATCAATCTCACAAATGTGACACTGAACTAGGGAAACCAGATGTAAAAGAGGTATCTTGTACGACTCTATTTCCATGGAATATAAAAATAGGTAAAACTGATCTATGGTGCCAAAAGTCATGATAGTGATTGGCTTTGCTGGTAGATATTGATTGGAAATTAACATGAGGAAGCTGTCTGGGGTGCTAGTAACATTGGCTTTCTTGATTGGGCACTGGTTGCAAGGTTTCATTTCCTTGTGAAAAATCAGTTGAGTTACACATGCCAATGTACACTTTTCTTTATGCATATTATAATTGAATGTAAAATTTTAATCTTTTATTGAAACAACTGCTCATCTCTCTATGAAGTAGAAATAAGGACAACAATTGGGCCCTATGGTTCAGAGCTAAAGAAATTTTCAGTTCATCAAGAACTAGTAATTCAAAAAATAAAATCATTCATGAGCCTTGTAAGCAGAGGGCAATTCACTTGGGGAATATTTGTCTTTACTCTTTAAAAAGAAATATCTATCTAGCAGAAAGGGCATTTGACTTATACTCAAAAGATCTGAGTTTCAGTCCCAATTCCACCCATCACTAGCTGAATGAAAATAGCTAAGTTAATTTCATTAATTTCACACATGAGGAGCCTGGAACATAGAGAGGTTAGTAGTACTCTCTACTGCCTTAGAGAAATATTCTAAACATCAAATCAAATCAAACAGTGCAGCCAGAGCAGCTTGTAAACCACACAGTGGTATGCACCTATAAAACATCAGCTTTTATAATTAAGGAAAAGAGACAAACTAATACGTGGGGGAAAAAACAATCTTTAATGAAAAAAAATTAAGAGAAAGAGACCAGAGAAAGACCCAGGGACTTAAGCCAAGGGATCCTGATTTAGTTCTAAAATGTAGTATGTTTTATTAAACCAGAATATTATTTAAGCGATTCCTAATGGCACATATTTAAAATAAAATCATATGAGCCATGAATAAATGTAAACATTTAAAGTTTCCATTTTAGGAATTAAGAAGGTAGATTGGAGCATTCTTCCTAAATGAATTTGAGACAATCAAAACTGTAATCCATTAGTATTAAAAATTCAAAACTTAGATTTCTTTTTTTTTTTTTTAGAAAAGACACACTATCAGGAAAGTATGTACGTCAAGATGAACTATCATAACCCGTGTTGGTCCTGTGTCTGCAATATGTATATGGGGCCAAAAAAAAAGAATGTTACCAACATCTTAGAAAATCATTCTTTCTACCCCCCAATCTCTACCCCTTTTCTATCTTGAAAAGTTGGTCACTAAGAAATCTCTTATAGTAACCACTTCTTCTCTTTTCTGCATATAACACTTTCATGTTCTAAGCCAGCCTTCCCCACTTAATTTGCTATGGACATCTTTCCATGCTAATAAATTCATCACTCCTTTTAATGATTCTATTTTTAAAACAGAGGTACCTGAATATATTTTTGTAACTACTCAGATTTTAAATGTCTACTTGTCATCCATATTCATGTGAATCATTTTATTGTGCAAGTCCGCCTGCATGCCCCCAGGAGCCAGTCATTTAAATAAGCACAGCCATTTGCCCCAATTACATGGCTTTAGACCTCTGAATTACTTCTGATTTGCTCCTTTGTTTCTTTAGTGTGTAGAAATCTTGTCACCTGATATTTTGCAAACCTACTGCTCACTTCTAGCGCCTCTCCCTACATCAAAACACTGCCCCCTAGATGAACTTGTTTTCCTTATCTCAGACAAAATAACAATCACAAAAACCTAGTCCTCTTCCCAGCCCGTAGAGAAGAATAACTGCGTTTCTTCTTTTTAAAAATGCAAATTCTTCAAGCCCATGAAGTCAAAGGGTAATGATGAAGGAGAGAGTCTTTAGAGGATTGTGTACTGTAAGTAAGGAACTACAAATCGTGTTAAAATGAGGAAAGACTAAGTAAACTGGAACAGCTTAGCTTAGAAAAGAAAAACCTCAGGAGAAGTTCGTGGGGGATCTTCAAATATTGAAGGAAAAACCCGTATAAGCAGAAATAGATTCACCTTGTCTCACAACAAGCAGAAAGAACCAAGAGGGACAAAGAAACACAAAGAAGTAGAGAGCTCCACTCAACACCCACAATGTCTTTATTTTTTTGAGAGAGTCTCATTCTATCTCCTTGGGTAGAGTGCCATATCATCGTGATAGCTCACAGCAACCTTGAACTCTTGGGCTTGAGCAATCTTCTTGCCTCAGCCTCCTGAGTAGCTGGGACTACAAGCACCCAACACAATGCCCGGCTAATTTTCCTGTTTTTGAGACCAGGTCTCGTTCTTGCTCACCCTGGTCTCAGTTTTCAGCTCAAGTTCACCCACCTTGCCCTTCCATAGTGCTAGGATTATAAGCATAAGCCACTGTACCAGGCCCCAAATTGACTTTCTAACAACCTAAGAAACTGGGAATTAACTGACTGCCTGTGCATATTGTGAAGTCCTCTTTAATGACGTGTTATCTGTCTGAAAGGATTCCTGCATAGAAGTGGAAAATGAGACTCAAAGATTCCATCCAAACAACCTAAATGCCCACCAACCCAGGAATGGATTAACAAGCTGTGGTATACGTATAACATGGAATACTATTCAGCCACTAAAAAGATGGAGACTTTACATCTTTTATATTACCCTGGATGGAGTTGAAACACATTCTTCTTAGTAAAGTAACACAAGAATGGAGAAGCAAGAATCCAATCTACTCAATACTAATAGGAAGTCAGTAGATGATCTAATACAGTGGTTCTCAATCTTCCTAAGGCTGCGGCCCTTTACTACAGTTCCTATGGGTCGCAACCCACAAGTTGAGATCTAATACTTGCCCACATAAGAGAAAACCTCAAATCAATTCAAGGTGGGTGGCAGGGGAAACAAGGGAATGGAGAAAGGGGAGAGGAGAGGGAGATGGGTGTGCACTCACTTAATGGGATAGATAATGTCAGGATGCATGGCACACCTCTTGGGGGTGGGACACAATTATAAGAGGCACTCTACCTAAGAAATGCAAACATTATAATCTAATTATTTATACCCTCAAATTAACCTGAAACAATTAAAAAGAAAAAAATAGTTTCCATCCAGATCAAAGTTTCTATGATTCCATAAAATAAAGATCACAAAGTAATTGTCTTTTACAAAAAAGTTTTAACTTTTTTTTGCACTCAACAAAGAACAATCTTTCTAATCTGTTTTATCTTCATGAAATCTTTCTGAGTGCTACTATTACAGAAAACCTAAGTTTTCTGTAACATTAGCGTATTTACTTACAGAGCATGGGCTGAACTCTAGCCGGTTCTGTGCCTCAAAGGTTAAATTTTCTTAGGCGGGGCATCTTGTTTTTGTATATACCCCAACAGACTTCATTTGTCCACTTTCCACATTTATTTTTCCTTCCTCACCAGTGACAGCACTTGAGTCTGTAATCCTGATTTACAGTGAGATGATGGAAAAAGAAAAATGAAGAAAGTAAGTGTGAGCCATGTATTAACTTCTGTAAAAGAGGCAGTTGTCTCTTGGAAATTCAAATGTGACAGTTGGCTTCCTGACTGACTAAAAATAAGACAGGCACATTCAGATTTGTCCTTGGGAAGTTCTTTTATAGAAGGAAATCACAGGTAATCCTTAGCAAATTTCTCAGTGGAAGAGAGAGCAGGAGAAAAACATTGCCATTGTAGGCTGGATTTAGGTTAGAACTAAAAGAGGGTAAGGAGAAATTTAGTAACAAAGTATGCAGCTAACATAGAGGTGCCAAAAAAATTTACACATTTTAAGAAAAGGCAAACAGTATTAAAGTTGTAATACTCAGTATATACAAATAACAAAAGATGGATATAAATCATGTTTGACTTCTGCAACTACACATTGCTACCGTAATTCAATTCAACTTCAAATTCAACTTAGAAAACCATAGATAACATCTCATATACGTTGTTTATACTGGGTAGATCTTTCAACTTTGTTTTAAAACCTCAATAGTCTTAAACCCTAATTTGCAGAAGTTAGGGTTGCCCTATAAACCAATGTGCCTCATATATGTCTATTGTCTTAGAGTCTCATTTGACTTACTATTTATTCATTCAGGATCTTTAATTTTTCTTTTCTGGGGTCAAAATTTATATAATGTAAATATAGCCATTATAAAATACATACTTCTGTACCATTTAGTAAATTCACAATGTTATGTAATCATCACTTCATTTAGTTTCAAAACATTTTTATCACCCTAAAGGGAAACCCCATACCCACTTTCCCCCTCAGGAGGCCCTGGCACACCCTAATCTTGCTTCCTGTCTCTATGGATTCACCTCATCAGGATAATTCATAGAAATGGAATAACATGATACTTGACCTTTGTGTAGCTTCTTCACTTAGCATAATGTTTTCCATGTTCATCATTGCCATGGCTTGTATCAAAACATCCTTCGTATGGCTTAATAATATTATATTGTGTGTATATACTTCATTTTGCTTATCTATTCTTTAGCTAATAGACGTTTGAGTTGCTTCTGGTTTCTTAGCTCTTGTGAGTAGCACTGGCATGAACATTTGTATACATGTTATTGTTTAAATACCTGTTATCAATTTGGGGGTATGTACCTACAAGTAGAATTGTGGGCCATGAGGTAATTCTACGTTTAACTTTTTGAGGAACTGCCAAACTGTTTTCCATGGTAACCTGGCCCTCTGACAGTAACACCAGCAATGTGTGAGGGTTGAAAATTTCTCTATCTTCTCATTAACACTTGTTACTTTCTCTTTTTTTAGATGTCCTAGGGTATGTGAAGTGATATCTCCTTGTACTTTTTTTTTTATTTGCATTTCCCTAATGACTAATGATAGGGAGCATCTTTTCCTGTACTTATTAACCATTTGTATATCTTAATTGGAGAAATATCAATTCAAGCACTTTGTCCACTTGTTAATTGGCTTTTTTGTTGAGTTATAAGATTTCTTTATATATTTTGAATACTAGTCACCTATCAAATATATAATTTGCAAATTTTTCTACCATTTTGTAATTCATGTCACATCCTTGATACTATATTTTTATGTACATATGCTCTTAATTTTGATGAATTTAAATTTATCTATTTTTTTCTTTGGTTGCTTATACATTTAGAATCCATTGCTAAATCCAATGTCAAGATTTACTCCTATTTTTTCTTCTAAGCTTTGTAGTTTTATTTCTTATATTTAGGGTTTTCATCTATTTTGAATATTTTTTATATGGTATTAGGTAAAGGTCCAATTTCTTTCTTTTGAGTGTAGATACCCAGTTTTCCCAACATCATTTGTTGAAAATGACTATTCTTTATCCCAAGAAAAGCTCTTGGCATCCATCTCAAAAATTAATTGGTCACTGATATAAGGATTTGTTTCTGGACTGTGAGTTCTATTCCACTGATCTCAATGCCTATCTTTATTCTAGCACCACAGTGTTGTGATTTTCATAGGGATATATTAAGTTTTGAAATCAGTAAGTGCAGCTCCTCCAATTTTTTTCTTCACTATCTAGCATTAGAAAACACTTTTCTAGTTATGAAACCAAATTACAAAGCAACAATAACAAAAACAGATATACTAGACATCACCAAGATTAAAAACTTCTGGGCTTCAAAGGACGTTTTCAAGAAAGTAAAAATATAATAATGAAGTAAATGAGACAAAAGCTATGTTGATTAGTTTGATGTAACGAAGTCAGATTATATTAAAAAAAAATCACATTGTACCCCACATATGCATAAATGTAGTCATTATCTATTTGTATTTGACTTAATAAAAAAAACAAAAATACAGTGCACAGAATGGGAGAAAAGTAGCACTGGCATGAACTACTTTTTAGTCACACATGTGGCTATTGAATTCAGCATACAGAAATATTCCAACACAATAAATAAAAAGACACATCATCCATTTTAAAATGAACAGAGGATGAAAAGAATCTAAATAGATGTTTTTCCAAAGAAAGCATAAAAATGGCCTGGTAAGCACCAGGAAAAGATGTTCAACATTAAAGATGAAAATATAGACAGAAACCACAAGAATACTCAGCTTCAAACCTACTCACATGGCTATAATAAAAAAGAAAGATAATAAGGGTGAGAAGGATAAGGAGAAATTGGAATACTCATATACTGCTAGTTGGAATGTAAAATAGTACAGCTACTGTGGAAAATAAGCTGACAGTTCTCCAAATAAACATTGAGGTACTATATGATACAGCAACTGTACTCCTACATGTATACCAAGACAAATAAAAAACATATGTTCATGTAATGTGTCATGAATGTTCACAGAAGCATTATTCATAATCGCCAAAGAGTGTGACAACTCAAATGTCCATCAACTGATAAATAGATAATGATGGCATTTTCACACAATGAAATACTTAGCAACAGAAAGAAATGAAGCATTGATGTACATGACAACATGTATGAACGTTGAAAACCTATGCTAAATAAGAAACTCAGTCACAAAGGACCATATATTATAAGATTTCTTGTGTATGAGGTGTGCAGAATTGGCAAACTTATAGACAGTAACTAGATAAGTGGTTGCCTCAGGCTACAGGATGAGGACATTGTGGGGTGATGGGTAAGAGGAACAGAATTTCTTTGTGGGTCAGTAAAAATGTGCTAAAACTGATTACAGTCATAAATGTAAAATTCTGTGAAAATATCAAAAGCCACTGAATTGTACACTCTCAATGTATGATCTGTATATTATATTTCAATAAAACCACTTAAAAATAAATAGAAGTTGTAGTGCCCAGCAAAGTTTTTGTAAACATAGACAGGCTTATTCTAATATTTATATGGAAAGGCAAAGGAGCTAAAACAATTCTGAAAAAGAAGTTTAAATTGGTAGGACTCATTCTATCGGCTGTTAAGGCTGAATTTATTGCTATAATAATCAATACAGTAAGGTGATGGAGGAGGAATAGACATATAGATCAATAGAACACAATAGAGAATCCAGAAATAAATCAACACAAATATACTCAATTGACTTTTGACAAAAGGTGTAAAAGAGTAGTTCAATAAAGAAAGGATAGTCTTTTCAACAGATAATGCTGAAACAATTAGATACACATAGGAGAACAAAAAAGAACATGAACCTTCCTTCTGGATCTAAAAATTAATTCAAAATAATAGTAAAATTATAAAACTTTTAGTAGATACACAGGAGAACATCTAGGATGTAGGGTTAAGGGAAGAGTTCCTAAGATGTGACACAAACGAACAATCCATAAAAGAAAAGAAATTATTAATTGGACTTCTAACTAAAATCTTTTGCACTATGAAGTACTGTGTTAAGTTAATGAAAATACAAACTATAGATGGGTAGAAAATATTTTGAAATACCTTATTTAATAAATGCCTTATAACTGGAATATATAGAGAACTCTCAAAACTCAAGAATTGTGTCTTTTTTTCCAATTAAAAATGGACAAAAGACATAAACAGACACTTCACCAAAGAGGAAGTATGGATGGCAAATAATCGTGTGAAAAGATGTTCCATGTCATTAGTGATCAGGAAAGTGCAAATTAAAATCAAGAGATACCAGTATATATTAACTCAAACAATTAACAGTATTTCTAAAGTAATGATACAATATTGACCTAACATAAGAATACAGACAAACTGAAAGCACTGTTGGTGGAAATCTAAAGGGGACTAGCCGCTCTTAAAATAGATTGACAGTTTCTTATAAAACTAAACATGCACTTGCCATATTACCCAGCAATCATACTTTTGAAAGAAAAACAAAACTTAGTTCACAAAATCTCAAAACTGCAGATGCTGGTATGGATATGGAGAGAAAGGAACACTTTTACACTGCTGGTGGGACTGTAAACTGATACAACATTTTTGGAAGGAAGTATGGAGAACTCTCAAAGAACTCAAGCTAGACCTCTCATTTGATCCTGCAATCCCATTACTGGGCATCTACCTAGAAGGAGAAAAATCCTTTTATCATAAGGACACTTGCACTAGACTATTTATCACAGCTCAATTTACAATCGCCAAAATGTGGAAACAGCCTAAATGCCCACCAACCCAGGAATGGATTAACAAACTGTGGTATATGTATACCATGGAATACTATTCAGCCATTAAGAAAGATGGAGACTTTATATCCTTTGTATAAACCTGTATGGAAGTGGAACACATTATTCTTAGTAAAGTACCATAAGAATGGAGAAGCATGAATCCCATGTATTCTATTTTGATATGAGGACAATTAATGACCTAGTACATGGTGGAGGGTAGGGGAAGGGGAGAGCAGAGAGAGAGAGAAGGAGGGAGGTGGCGGGGGAAAGGAAGACCAGAGAGAAGGAAGGAGGGAGGTGGATAGGGTCTGGGTGTGTGACACACCTTTGGGGGACAAGACATAATTGTAAGGGGGACTTTACTGAACAAATTCAATCAATGTAACATGGTATCTTGTACCCTCAATGAATCCCCAACAATAAAAAAATAAAAACCTGAATGTAAATGTTCATATAAGCTCTATTCATGTATTTGGAAACAATACAAATATAATTGAATGGCAAATAATAGAACAAATTCTAGTATAGTCATGCAGTATAAAAGCACTCAGTAATAAAAAGGAGCGAACTATTGATGCTTACAACAAATTGGATGGACTGCAAGGGCATTGTGCTTAGTGAAAAGAAAAAAAGAAGTCTATCTCAAAGGTTACACTGTGTATGATTCTGTTTATATAACATTCTGGAAATTACAAAACTGTAGAGGTGAAGAAATTGGTGGTTGCTGGGGACAGGGAATAGGTTGCAGGGATGGTTAGCCTGGGGGAGGTGCACATACTAAAAAGTAGTACCTGAGTCTTCTTTAGTTAAAGCAAAGAAGACCTTACAGGAGTTATAGTCATGTCCTCCAACCATGGTTTCACTTTCTGTGGTTTCAGTTATCACAGTTGACTAGTTGATTTGGGTAACTAGTTCAGTGGTCTGAAAACACTAAATGAAAAATTCCAGAAAAAATTCATGAGTTTTAAACAGCATGCCATTCTGAGCAGTCTAATGAAACATCACGTTATCCTTCTCCATTAGGGACACGCCACCCCTTTGTCCAGTGTATCTCTGTTGTAATTGCTATCCTCCCATTACTATGGCAGAAAAAAGTGAGCATAGGGCTCCCTTATATCTTCTGTTTCAGACATCCACTTGGGGTATTGAAACATATCCCCCACAGACAAGGGTGGGGGGGGTCTACGGTACACGACTATAAACAAGGGATAAAAGTGTATAGAACTAGATGCACATGAAATTTTAAACTAGAGAAAATGTAATAAATTCTGTAGTCTATCTAGTATAATCTATGGTATATCAATATAAATTTTCTGATATTGATATTGTACTGTACCTGGATAATACGATGCCATTTGGGAAAGATAGATAAAAGGTGCACCTAACTCCATAGTATTTTCACAACTTCATATGAGTCTATAATTATTCCACAATAAAAAGTTTAGTTTGCAATCCCACCAACAATACATAAATGTTCCTCTTTCTGCACCCTTTACCATACGGGCATTAGCACTACAATGTTTATTGCAGTTCAATTCACAATTACAAAATGTGGAAACAACCCAAATTTGGTCCATGAATGGATTGATAAACCGTGGTATATAGACCATGGAATATTATTCAGCCATAAAAATAATGAAAATTTTTTATATTTTGTATTTACCTGGAAGGATTTGGAGAACATTCTTCTAAATAAAATATCTCAAGAATAGAAAAGCAATCATCCCTTGTACTGTAAGTAGAAACTAGTAGGTTAACAACTACAGGCCCACATGAGAGGAGAAACACAGTCAAATTCAACAAGGGGGTGATGTTGATAAGTTCCTACCTAATGATACAATGTAGAGGTATATGGCACACTTTTTGGTAAAGGACTCAACTATAACTTGGACTTTACCTTATAAACCCAAATACTATAACCTAATCATGCATACCCTCATATTAATCTGATTTTTTTAAGTTTAAAATAGTAGAAGTTATAATGCCAAAATTTACAAATATTTTATTTGTGTGCTATATTACTGAACAACAAAATTTTTACAATGAAGCCAATGTTGAATTAAAAAAACAGCATGTAGGGATATATCTTTTTACTGCTTACTTTTTCACAACAACTGGCTATCTTACTGAATTGAAAATAAAGCCTTTGAAAATGAAGCTTTTAGAAGTATTTGAGATTTTGAAATACTACTAAGTATTTAGTAAATCAATCTAAGTGTCCTATGATAATATTAAATATTTAAATGCTTACAGATGAAACTTACTAAATGCAGAATACAAATGTCTTCATTTAATAACTAGGAAAGTGCCATGAAGGCTGTGTTAAAAAGTTTGACGAAAATGTTTCAGATTGTATATGAAGCCAGCACATTGTACTCATGATTGCTCTAATGTACATAGCTATGATTTAATAAATAAATAAATAAATATTTGTATGCAATTTGTCTATGTGAGTTAAAAACATCATTTTATCATGAGGATATCTGTTCATCATAGCTCAATTTGCAATCACCAAAATGTGGAAACAACCTAAATGCTCTCCAACCCAGGAATGGATTAACAAGCTGTGGTCTATGTACACCATGGAATACTATTCAGCTATTAAAAAAGATGGAGACTTTACATCTTTTGTATTAACCCAGATTGAGTTGGAACTCATTCCTCTAAGAAAAGCATCATAACAATGTAGAAGCAAGAATCCAATGTTCTCAATTCTAATATGAAGGCAGTACATGATCTAATACAAGGTGGGGGGTAGGGTAATGAGGGAGAGGGAAAAGGAGAGGGTGGGGGTGTCACAGTGTATGGCACACTTCTTGGGGGGCAGGACACAATTATAAGAGGAACTTTACCTAACAAATGCAATCAGTATAACCTAATTCTTTGTACCCTCAATGAATCCCAAGCAATACAAAAATAATAATAATAATAAAAGTTAAAGCTTTAGTCAAAGAATTCAATGAATGGAACATAAAAAACTATTTTTGTTTTTACTGAATTGCACATATTAAAAACAAATCTTGGAAACTGGAAGACATTGGAATTTGTCCTTGTGTCACCTAGGGGGAACTGAAGAAATTAAAAAATGAGAACTCTAGTGGTATATAAGATTTAATTTTGAAATTTTATGGTTGTATTTTGGAATATCTTGACATGGCAAATCTTTGATAGAGCTCCCATTCTAATTGCATAATTTTTATTCTACTGTCAGAATGGAATGACGTTGAGAAAACCTACATTTTGCAACATCTAGTTTTGTGAAATAATTAAAAGAATTTACAAATACAGATAATTTCCTTGGTTTTAAATAAAAGTATCAAAGGAAGTACACTGAACTAAAGCAATATAACCAAACTTAGCAAAATATTTAAGCTGGATATTTATTCCTTTCAGTACAAAAAATAATTATGACTGAAAATATTTTTATTTATTGAACTAGCTCTGGGATTTTCTGGAGAGAAATTTTTTTTCTATTAAAAATATTATAGTGTACAGAATATTCAAACCTATCAAAAATGTCAAAGTTATTAACTATAAAAAGCTAGTTTGAAGGCAACTTCAAGCTATTCAAATAATTATATGGTCATATTAAAAATATTTTTTTCAGGGAATATATCAGTGCCATGGTTTAGGAAACACATTTAGCTAAAAAAGATGATGATTAAAGTACCTAAATGATACCAAGAACAATTATTTTCCACACATTATTTTTAGTGTTTCTATAGTTATACATTTTTAAAAAAATACATACATTTTTAAAACATACATACTTTTTTTTAATTTCAGTTCTATTGAATGATATATATTATTTTTAGAAGGAATTCTGTACATGAGAACTGTTTTTAATAGAACTATTTCCATTAAGTTATTTAGTAAGTAAATATTTCAAAATTGTGCAATTTTTTAGTTTGTTTGTTTGTTTTGTTTTGTTTTTGTCCGGGGCTGAATCCGCCACCTCCGGTATATGGGGCCGGCACCCTACTCCCTGAGCCACAGGTGCCAAAATTGTACAATTTTTATCTCTCATTTTAATTTCAAATGAACAACAGATTTTATGCTCTCAATTTGGGCAATAAACTTTATGGTCACCATTTCAAAAGTGTTTTTTTTTTTTTTTTTTTTTTTTTTTGCAGTTTTTGGCTGGGGTTGGATTTGAACCCGCCACCTCTGGCATATGGGGCTGGTGCCCTACTCTTTTGATCCACAGACGCTGCCCTCGGAAGTGTTATCTTTAAGAGAAATTGACATAGGCTAAAAACTTAGAGCTCTCCTATACTGAATTTTATGCAAAATTCTTTTAGGCTTGGAGGTCAGGCTAATATACATATAATGCTGCCTGGTAGAAGAACGGTTAGCTCAATTCTACAAAATAGTATGACCCAGACTTGGCTTGAAAAGTGACTCTAAAAATGAATATTGACAGAGCAGAAAGGAGGAAGGGAGTAAGGGGAGGAGAGACAGACAGACCAAGGAAAAGAAGAAACAAGGGAGGAAAAAAGGGAGTAAGGTCAAATATTAGAATTAAAAGATTTGCATTCTTTCCTAACAATCAGGAGTTTAGCCTTTGATCTTGAGGCAAATCATTTTGTTTCTCTGAGCTTCGGTTTCTTCATGTGTAAAATGGGGATAGTAACCATATGGACCTCTCAAGATTGCCAGGCAAGAGCACACAGCAAGTCATTGGGAAAGCTGTGAAGTATGGGGAGAGGGCTCTTCTGACTCCCACGCTCAACAGCAGCAGCAGCTCATCCAGAATCAAATGAGGAAGAGCTCTATGACCTTTGACTACCTGGGGAGAATGAAATGGAGGGAGTGGGCAGCAAGACCATCTAGGATCAGTCCCCTCTCCTCACTAGACCGCTGATTTGGGGTCTGACCTTCACAGCAATGTGAGTTGCTTTGTGTAGGCTGGGAGTTAGAATAGAAAACACTAGTTTGTGTATTAGTTCATATGTGGTTTTATAGTTCTCCACCGCACACAGCTCAGCTGCCATTCAGCCCTAGTCTGTGAACTACAGAAGCCCATGCCACTGATGTGTTACTAAAATGCATCTGTGTGACACTGGGGTTCCTCCTACCTAAGGTGGCTGACATAGGCAGAACCCACCAAGATATACCCGTAGCCATAATACAGACCAGGTGTCACCAGTTTGGCAGTACTCTGGTTATAAGATCCTTCCCACCTGGGAGAGTTGTCGTAGGCAGCCACAGTCACTTCTGTGAGATTTGTCATTTGAGCCATGTTTGTTCCCCAGGATTAAGTTGCACAGGCACAATATTAAATCTCCACTGGTTAAATACAATCATGTTTCAGTGTTGAACTATTTTTGTTTCAAAGCCTTTGGATTTAAATTTGGTTACATTTTACTGTGAGCTCTCCACCCTTTCTCTTTAATCTAGCTACCTCCAACCAGTAACCCTGTATTGCCCTCCCACACCAGTTCTTTGGGTTCTTAACCAGTTCCCCTTCCTGTGCCATGCCAGCCTTTTCTGATTATCTTAGCAGATGAAGCAGTCCTGGGAGTAGAATGCATCCTTCCCTAAAAGTTCACTTTAGAACTGATTTTTAGACTCTTGTTAAAGACTCATAAATTTGAGTCTCAGCCTGGGAAAGACCCCATTTCCTCAACCATTATAGTAAACAAACAAAAAATAGACCAAAAAAAACCTCCAAACACATTAAAACATGCAAAAAAAAAAAAGGAAATTAGAATAGACCCTTATTCTCACATACAAAACTCAACTCAAAAATGGGTTAAAGACTTGAATGTAAAACTCAAAATGATGAACCTACTTGAGGAATACATAGGAGAAAATCTCCATGATATTGGTCTGGGCTGTGGTTTTCTGGATAAGACACCAATAACATAGTCAACATTATCAAAAATAGACAAATGAGATGACATTAAACTGGAAACTTCTGCATAGCAAAGGAAACAATCAACAGAGTAAAGAGACAACTTTCAGGATGGGAGACAAGATTTGTACAGTGAACAAAGGGTTAATATCCAAAATATATAAAGGATTCTAATAACTCAGTAGCAAGAAAACAACCCATTAAAAAAAAAACCAACATCGCTAATCAGAAAAATGCAAATCAGAATCCCGATGAGATACCGCCTCATGCTTGTTAGAAGAGTTGTTATCAAGAAGATAAAAGGTAAGTCATGGTGAGGGTAAGGAGAAAAGGGAGCCCTTTCACACTATTGGTGGGAATGTAAATTTGTACAGACAATATGGGAAATGGTATCAATAGTCTTAAAAAAATAAAAAACAGAAAGACCTTATGACCCAGTAATCCTACTACTTAAGTGTATATTCAGAGGAAATAAAATGAATATATTGAAGAGATTGGTAAGCCCATGTTTACTGCAGCACTATTCACAATAGCTAAGATATGGGGCAACCTAAGTGTCCATCAACAGATGTATAATAAAAATGTGATTCATACACACAATGGAAAACTATTAATACATTAAAAAGAATGAAATCTTACCAATGGTGACAATATGGATGAGTCTGGAAGATACTATGTTAAATGAAATAAACCAGGCCCATAAAAACAAATAACTGCATGATCTCTTTCATATGGACACTAAAGAGTAGATTTTGTAGAATCAGAATGTAGAAAGGTGATTACCAGAAGCTGGGGTGATTAATAGGAAGAGGGAGTCGAGGAGATGTTGGTCCAGGAGTATATTTAGAGTTAGATAGGAGGACTACATTTAAGAGCTCTCTTGCACAGCAAGATAAGAATAGTTAATGGTGGTATATTACACATGGTATTCTTGAAAAAATGCTAAGAGAGTGTATAAGTATTCTCACCACAAAAATGTTAAATGTATGTATTAATTAACTAGATCTAACCATTTGACAATGTATACATACTTAAAATATATTGTACACACTACATATAGTTTTATATGTCAATTTAAAAACAAATTATCTGGGCGGTGCCTGTGGCTTAGTGAGTAGGGCATCAGCCCTATACATGAAGGGTAGTAGGTTCAAATCCAGCCCCCGCCAAACTGAAACAAAAAAATAGCTGGGCATTGTGGCAGGCACCTGTAGTCCCAGCTACTCGGGAGGCTGAGGTAAGAGAATAGCCTAAGCCCAGGAGTTGGAGGTTGCTGTGAGCTGTGATGCTACCGCACTCTACAGAGGGTGACAGAGTGAGACTCTGTCTCTAACAAATAAATAATTAAATTAAAAAACAAATTATCTAATTTTTATAAAATCACCCCCTATTAGTGGTTTAAGCATTACCCAAATGAGGAATAAAAGGAAGAATTAGTCCTCATTAGCTTCACTTTTATCCGTTTATCCAGAGAGTTGAAAACAACTCAGCACAAGAATTCTTGAGAATCTAGGCCTTGGAATCAAGCAGGCCCTGTTTGAATTGATTCGGATCTCTACCAGCTTGTGTGACTTTGCGTAAGTCATTTTTCATCCTTGGATCTCAGTTTCCTTACCTGTCAAATGAGGATGATCTCTAAAGCTACTTCATGGAGTTGACATAGAGTCAATTGAGATAATTCATGTGAAAGCACCTGGCATAGAGCCCGAGTGTAGTAAGAAATCAATCAAGGTAAGTACTCAATGTCTGTTAGTATGATTAAGTATCTAACCCACTAAAATATAATATTATAAATTATATAATTCACTAACACTCCTGAGAAGGTAAGTGACTTACATAAGACCACGCACTACAATTCTGAATTAATAGCAGAGCATGAACTTCCACCAAGCATTCATTTCATTTAGCATTTATTGAAAATCTACTTTCAGCTGGACACTGAGCTCCAGTGCTGGGAATGCAAAGATGAATGAACTAGGTCAATATCCCCAATGAGCTCATACATTAATAGAGGACATGAACTATGTGTGTAAATAATTAAAATGTGTCAAGAGAACTAATAGAAGTACCTAAAGGGAACAGAATTAGTAAAAAGAACAATTCTTTCTCAGATAAAGTGAGTCTTCACAGAGAAGCTAAGAGACTTGGTTTCAAAAAATGTATAAAAAATAACACCTGAGAAAGAGCAAAGAGCATGTGTGAATGGTGTGCAAAATATACACAGAGCTAAAACTTCATGGCCCATAAGAAAAACCTTAATGCAGCAGTTCTCAACCTGTGGGTCACAACCCCTTTGGAGGTCAAATGACCCTTTCACAGGGGTTCCCTATGACCATCCTGCATATCAGATATTTATATTACGATTTATAACAGTAGCAAAATTACAGTTATGAAGTAGCAATGAAAATAATTTTATGGTTGAGGGTCACCACAACATGAGGAACTGTATTAAATAAGGGCTGTGGCATGAGAAGGCGTTAGGAAGGTTGAGAACCACTTCCTTAAAGTGATCAATTGATCTAATTTGCTGACGCACCAAGCAAAAATGGGATTGGAGGCAGAAACCTACTGAAATGCTTCTAGCTTATCCTTCTCATCTTTGTCTCACCACAAGGGACTCTATGAGAACTGAAATCAAATCAAAAGTTCCAAGAAGAGTTAAAGAATACAAGACATTGTTTGGGTTGCCCAGATGACCAGAACTCCCTGCTTAACTCACAGTACCATCATTTACTCTTCACATTACCAAGAGAAGCTGCAGTCAAGAGTCACAACCAACTCAAGGCAACATTCAAGATGCACAAGCAACAAACAGCTGAATCTTAAAACCCACTGGAGCATTTTAGGCAAGAGAGTGACATGATCGCCGCCTCTGCCTCATGTCCTTAGAGCACCATCACACCCCTTGAGGACCTGCACGATCTCATTCTAAGAATATCTAATACTTTCCCCTCCACTCTCCCAACCTGGCATCCTCTCAGTTCTGGAAACAGACCATTTCGTCCTTGCACCAGGTCACTTGTCCTTGCTGGTCCTAGTGCTCCAGTGCTCACAGCCTCCTGCTGCTCTTCCGTATGGTCTCAGGTCTCAACATCCCCAACACAGAGAGCCTGTCCCCAACCAAATTACAATGACTGCTTCCCTACGTGTATATCTTCCATCATATCACCATATGTCGTTTTTGAAAAACTTACCAAATTATATAATGATATTTTTAGGTATTTAATTGTTTTGATGTCCTTCGCTGCCTTGTGAGTTTTGTGAAAGGAACAATCATATCAGTATCATTGGCTAATATCCCCAACACCTGATCCATAGAGTACTCAAGATGAAGGTGAAGTAAGACATAGGGAGCAGTTTTTGTGGGCAGGATAGAGGTAGGATTAGATTTGTATCTCCCCATGCTGGTGCCAAAGTCCACCTTTGAAGTCCTGCAGAACCGGACTTGAATCTTACTTCCTCCATGCATTACCTGTTTGCTTTGAGGCTACTTGTTTGTCTTTTATCTACTTCAGATTCCTCATCCCAAATCTAGGAGTAACAATATTCAAGGAAGGTTCTTAGATTGACAAGAGACTAGTTAAATCATCCTAAATTACCTAGGTCAGTCCTTGACCACTTCCTTTAATCCGTCACCCTTCTAAAGCTCAATCCAAAATCTCAAGCTGAGGCCCATACAAGATTCTGGAAGGAAGAAATGAGAGATAAGAGTTCCCAAAACGAAAACTGAAGCATGAGGGCATAACATAAGACAGTAACTTCATTTGGGGGCCAGCGAATAAATAGTTTACTCTTCAACTTACCTGGAACTATGAGTACTTCCAGGACTTAAGGGAAATGTGGACACGTCAGAGAGGAGAATTTTTAGGGAAGAAACTCTGCATGGTAACAGTCCATGATTCTAATCCAGGCCATATGGAACTGACCAAAGAATCCACGCATAGGTCCTTCCAGAGTCAGTCTGACAGCTCAGATTCCTGCCCTGTGAAACATTACCAGTAGGGCCACACTCTCACTCTGATTCACCCCGGTTTCATCATCTGATTGTAAGATAATGCACCCTGATAACTGAGCTGCTGCTACTCAATGCCAAGGATGCATGGAAGGAAGCTGCATTTATCCCAGCAACCACATCCCCATTAATCACTTGGACAAGATACTGAGATCAGACGCATTCTTCCCTGTTAACACGCAAGCCAAAGAGGGGGTACAGGGCCATCTACAACCCAGACCAGGTGAATGAAGCTGAAAGCAAATCAGGGCGGCTTTTCTACATTCCGTTTTGCCATTGCCCTCACACTCCTCCACCCTTTCTGAAAAGTTTTTATTCACTGGTAACACGGCTCACATTGTTCATGCTTGATTGAAGTCGACAACTCCTGCCACTTTCTGAGAGATTTTCTTCACCTCTAGTGCCATCTGGGATCACTTGTGATAGAGATGATAAGCAATTTTTTATCTCTTCTTCCCAGGTCCCAAACTTGACTGCCTCTACCCAAAATAAACTGCTACAGTCATGAGAAACTTTTTATTAAACAAACCAAAACCAAACAAAGCAACAAAAATAACCCCCAAAGCACTGTGACCACAGAACTGTGACTAATGATGGAATTTAGCAAGAAGTCAACTCCGGTTTCATGAGGCTGTACTAAGAGTTTGGGAACATTTTGCTACTAAAGCTCATGATGAATGACTCTAGGAAGAAAGCGTTGCTATTTCTTATGCTTCTTCTCTTTCGGTGTCAGTTTCATGCTGTAGGGAATAAGGAGTGACATGTAAGCATGTATCAAACTTTCTTTTGACCAGGATAAGCTACCGACATGTCAGTCCTAGCATCAGAGAGCTGCTGGACCATGTACCAAATTTGATTTGGAAAGAAGGAGCTATCAGGAGAGAATTATAAATCATTCTACTTTCTCCAGTCATGTTTAGACTGAACCCATCTACTCTCCCAAGAGGCTAAGCAAAGTATACCTAGCAATAAAAAGAAACTCAATCCTGTGTGTTTGAGCCAACTCATTTTTGGTAATTTTCTTCATACAATTTCAACCTTTTAGAGAAGTTGCAAGGATATAAAGAATTTAAGTATACCCCTTTCCAACAGTTATTTACATTTTGCTTTACCATTTGTTTGCTTGTGTGTGAATAATTCCTTAAACCATTTAAAAGTAAGTTGCACATCACATGCCCCTTTACCCCTAAATACTTCAGAATGCATTTCCTGAATTAGATTAGATACTACTACTAATACTTTCCCCTCCACTCTCCCAACCTGGCATCCTCTCAGTTCTGAAAACAGACCATTTCCTCCTTGTACCAGGTCATGCATGGAAGAAGTAAGCTTCAAGTCCAGTTCTGCAGGACTTCAAAGGTGGACTTTGGCACCAGGATGTGGAGATACAAATCTAATCCTACATAATACAACCATCAAAAGCAAGAAACCTGACTTTGCTACACAACTATTACCTAATCCACAGTTCATATTTAAATTTTGCAATTGTTCCAATAATGTTTTAAATTTTAAATGTTTAATTTTTTTTTTTAATTTGTTTTTTCTTTAACCCCAGTTCAAAATCCAATCCAGGAATCCAGGTGTAGTCATTGCATTTACTTGCCATGTATCTTATTATTTTTTTTTTAATCTGAAATTTTTCCTAAGTTTTTCTTTCATGACCTTTACATTTTAAAACATGCAGGTAAATTATATTATATTTCATTCTACAATTTGGGCTTATTTGCTCTTTGTCCATGATTATCTTATACCTTTTTTTTTTTCCAGACAGAATACTATAGAAGTACAGGTGGAAAAGAGGTATACTCTTTGGAAATCTCTGGCGCTCATAAGAATTAATGATCTAGTTCTAATTTCTACTACTGTGAATGGACACACTTCCTAACACACAGGCATCAGGTAAGATTCTCAACAGGTAAGTTTTTAATAGTAAGGACTTATCAGGTGAATTCTTAACTGCAGAACCAAACTTTCACTAGATTAATGACTTTTCTGGACCTGCTTTAACAAAGTAAAAAACTAAGTTTTAAGAGGATTAAATTGATCCCAAATAACTGGTTTCCAAAACAACATTCAAAAATACTTCTAAAAATACAAAATAACCCACAACCAAACAATGTAAAATACAGAATTTTTTCATAAAAATAAAAAATTACCAATTATACAAAAAGCAGAAAAATATGACCCACACCCCCCAAAATCAATAGCAATCAACCCAGAATTGATATAGATGATGGAATTTAGCAGAAAGAGCGTTAAAACAGTAGTGAAACATATTAAAAGTCCAAACTAAATTTAGAGATAAAAATACAACATATAAATTAAAAAACTAACATTAAACACTATAGAAGAAAAATATTGGGAACCAAAAGACATAGAAATAGGAACTCTCCCCAATGAAATAAAGATTATATGGGCTTAGATGCTGAATAACATCACTGACCCCATGGGTACATTCTAACAGATATGTAATTAGGGCCCTAAAAGGAGGGTTGGATGGGGAAGAAAAAAACACACTTGAAAAAGTGATAGAATTTTTTAAAATTTGAAGAAGACCACAAACATACATATCCAAACAATCAAAAAACCCCAAGCAAAAGAAATAAAAAATCCTCAGCAAGGCATATTATAATCACATTTTTTGTTTGTTTGTTTGTTTCAGATTTATAGAGAGCACAAAGAATTAGGGTATGCTGTTTGTATTTGTTAGGTACAGACCCCTTATAATTGTGTCCGGCCCCAAGAGGTGTACCATACACCATAACACCTCATACCTCTCTCTTCTCCCCTCTCTCTGCTCCCTCGTTCCCCTGCCCTTCACCTTGAATTTATTTGAGTTTTTCTCTTATGTGGATATGTATTAGATTGTCTACTGGCTTCATAATAGAAGTTAGTACATTTGATTCTTGCTTCTCCATTCTTATAATACTTTACTAAGCAGAATGAGTTCCAACTCTATTCAGGTTAGTACAAAAGATGTAAAGTCTCCATCTTTTTTAATATAACCAAATTTTTGAAAATAAATGATAAAGAGACACAGTCATAGAAAAAGACAATTCTGAAAGAAACACCACTTTAAAAGCAACTCAAGTCAGAAGAGAATACAATGAGCTCTTTAAAAATAACTGTAAGCCTGGAAAAATCAGCCAAATCAAAAATGAATTTTTTTCTGACATAAACAAGGTGAGATAAATCACTACCAGAAAACCAGCACTACAAAAAATATTAAAGGAAGTTCTTCAGGCATTAGTGTACGATACCAGATGGAATGTGGAGCTATGCAAAGGAAAGAAGTACTCAGGAAATAGTAAATAGGTAAGTGAATATAAGGAACAATTTTTCATTAATTCCTTGAAAATATAAATAACTATTTGAAGCAATAACAAAAAATAATTGTGAGGCTTATATCATATACACAATGACAAAAATAATGTATCTAATGTTGCCAAGAAGGCATTAAATAGATGTGCAGCATGTACTTTGTCAGGTTCTTACATTGTGGGCAAAGTGATGTAATATGTTAAGCACAAAATAAGTACTATAAATACTAGAGCAATCACTAGAGAAATCATCAAGGTATATAATAATCTTACAAAAGACAAGAAATGAAATTGTACAAATAATGTGTCCAAAAGAACAGGTAGGATAAATAAAATATATATGGTAAGATGATATATTTTAACACAGTTATATTGATAATCACGTTAAATGGAAGTGTCCCAAGTAGTTCTCAAAAAAACAGACTCCTAAATTAATTTTTTAAGAAGAAAAAAATATTCAGTCTACATGGAACCGATTTAAATGTAAAGAAAGATAGGCAATTGTGATCAAAGGGGGCAGAGCAAGATGGCTGACCAGCCCTCCATCAAACAAAAAATTCAACAACTCTTCACTCCAGCAAGCTCCTTCAGAAGAACAAAAAAACAAGTGAGCAATTCTATTACCTGGTTTAAACATTGTATCAAGAGGAACTGAAAAGGACAGAAAGGCAGTCTTTCATTGTCCATACCACTCCTATCTCCTGGCAGAGCTGCACCAACGAGCTGAATGGAGAGGAAATTCGCGTGCATGAGGGAGGGAGAGTGAAGTGATTGTGGAACTCTGCACTGAAACTCAGGGCCACCCAGGCACAGGGCAACACAGTTCAAGGCAGAATTGTGCTGGTGCCCACAGAGGGAGTATTTAGAACACTGTGGCCAGAACTAAGTCTTCTGCCCTGAAATCCAAGTTCTGGCTAGCCTCCCCACTAGCTGACAAAATGCAGCCTAGGAGCAGACTAAATACCTAAGGCAGTTGAACCATAAAGTCTGCAACCCTTGGGCAATTCCTGCAGCTGTACTGACTTGGAGCCAGTGGACTTGGGGTATACATTACCCAGTAAAACAACACTAGCAGCAGCCGAGAGAGTTCCTATGTCACCCCTACACCAACTATAAGAAGTGTAGCTTAGGCAAAGTGCACTTGGGAAAAGGAAAGGGAAAAGTTCAGAGGACTTTGTTTTGCAACTTGAGTACCAGCTCAGCCACAGTAAAATAAAGCACTAAGCAGACTGCTAAGACCTTTGATTCTAGGCCTTAGTTCTTGGACAGAATTTCTAGACCCAGCCTGGGCCTGAAGGAAACATGCTGCCCTGATGGGAAGGACCCAGTCCTGGCAGGAGTCACCACTTGCTGACTAAAGAGCCCTTGGGCTTTGAATAAACATCAGAGATAGCCAGGCAACAGTCACTATGGGCTTTGGATGAGACTGAGCTAAATTCAGGTGTGACCTGGCTCTGGCAGCAACGAGGGCGTGGCCACATCACCCCTCCCCCAACTCCAGCAGCCCAGCACAGAGAGTGAGGGAAGAGAATGAGAGGGTTTGCCTGGTAATTTAGAGAATTCTCCATATCTTACCTAAGTCCACCAGAGTGGTACCACTAGAAGTCTACAATAGTCATAGCATTATTGGGCTCAAAGCAATCCAATGCTGATATGGCTATAATGACAAAGATTTAGATCACAATATTCAATTTTTTTAGATGTCTAGAAAGCCTTCTCAAAAAAGTCAGGTTCAAGCAAGACCAGACTATAAAGATTAAAATGAATACTCTTCCTTCAATGCCCAGACACTGAGACAAACATCCATAAGCATCAAAATACCTAGGAAAACATGACCCCACCAAACAAATAAGTACCAGTGACCAATCCTGGAGCAATAAAGAAATGTGATCTTTCTAGCAAAGAGTTCAAAAGAGCTGCCCTTAAAAAGGTCAATGAACTTCGGGACAACAAAGAGAAGGAATTCAGAAGCTTATCAGAGAAATTTAACCAAAAGATTGAAGTAATAATAAAAATCAAGCCAAAATTCTGGAACATAAGAATTCAATTGTCAAATGAAGAAATACATCAAAGTCTCTCAAACAGAACAGACCAAGTAGAAGAAAAAATTAGTGAGCTTAGCTTGATGACAGGCTATTTGAAAAATACAGAATAGAGAAAAATAAAGAATAAAAAGAATTAAGCACATTTATAAAATTTAGAAAACAAACAAACAAAAAGGAAATATAAAAGGTACAAGCCTTAACAAGGAAGAAGAGAAAAAGACTGGGTTAGAAGGTTTATTCTAAGTTGTAATAACAGAGAATTTTCCAAACCTAGAGAAAGGTATCAATATTCAGGTACAAGAAGGGTCATAGAAATCCAAGCAGATATAACCCAAACAAGATGACCTCAAGGCATTTAATACAAGAAAAATAAAAAAGCCCTAAGGAAAGCAAGATGAAATAACATAAAGGAGCTCTATGTCTAGCAGCAGACTTCTTAATGGAAACCATACAGGCCAGGAAAGAGGGAAATGAAGTAGTCAAAGTGCTGAAGGAAAATAACCTTAACCTGGATTATTATATCCTGCAAATATATCCCTCAAACATGAAAGGGAAATAAAGACTTCCCCCAACAGAAAAGCTGAGGAATTTCATCAACACTAGACACATAATATAAAAACAAAGCTGGGGCATCAGCCCACCAGATTTTAGGCTGTACTACAAGGCCATAGTGATCAAAACAGCATGGTATTGGCACAAAAATAAAGCTATAGACATTTGGAACTGAGCATAAAACCATGAGATGAAGCTAACATCTTACAGCCACCTAATCTTTGATAAACCAAACAAAAACATACGTTGGGGGAAGGAATCCCTATTCATTAAATTGTGCTGGGAGAACTGGATATCCACATGTAAAAGACTGAACTGGATCTGCACCTTTTGCCACCAACTAAAATCGATTCAAGATGGATAAAAGATCTAAATCTTAGGCATGAAACAATGGAAATCCTTGAAGAAAATGGGGGGAAAACTATTGAAGGTATTGGCCTGGAGAAAGACTTTATGAAGAAGACTTCAGTGTCAAAAATAAACAAATGGGACTTAATTAAACTGAATAGCTGCTATACAGCTA
>CAUYON010093153.1:0-39533 GCA_963573935.1 Arctocebus calabarensis
CCTGTAGTCCCAGCTACTGGGGAGGCAGAGGCAAGAGACTCGCTTGAGCCCAGGAATTGGAGGTTGTTGTGAGCTGTGGATGCCATGGCACTCTATCCAGGGTGACAGCTTGAGGCTCTGTCTCAAAAAAAAAAAAAAAAGACCATAGTAGTGATAGTAGTGCCTTTTGTGGAGTTGTTCTGAGGTATAAATAAGGCAACATGTGGTAAATAGTGTAAGAACATAGGTTCCTTACTGTGGTTTGTATCAGATGAGAATTACTGGGTTTGGTGAACACATTATTCGCTGTTTTTACATTTTTCAGGGGCATGTTATTTCTACTTGAATGGATAAAATTTGGTGATTCTGATAGGTGTGGCTTAGGGCTGCACTTTTGAGTACCACTGAGTGAGCCAGGTTTAATGTCTAAGGCAGTTTGTTTCCACCCTTTGTAGCTCACACCCCAGGGACCCTGTCTTAGCCACAGCCTTGTTGGGAGTGGAGCTGAGCCCATGTGGGCGTGGAGAGAAGAGGAAGACAACTGCTATTGTTCTCTCTGCAGGCAGAGAAGGTGTTCATGGTGGCTCGAGGACTTGTCCGAGAGGCTCGGGAGGACTTGGAAGTTCAGCAGGCCAAGCTGAAGGAGGTGAGAGACCGTTTAGACCGAGTCTCCAGGGAGGACAATCAGTACTTGGAACTGGCTACTCTGGAGCACAGGATGTTGCAGGTAGGTACCTTGTGCTACCTTGTGCCTTTTCTTGCCTGGATGGTGATCTTAGCCTGGTAGATCATGGAGGGGCCAGATGGGAACCATGACCAGTTTGCCTGGTGAGGAGATATGCCAAAAGCTCCTATAGAGGGACAGGGCTCCAGGTTTCCAGAGCCTGTCTGCCCACATCCTCCCAAAGCACTGGAGTCAACAGTTCAGGCACTGTAGTCTGGAACCTAGATTGCTGAGGAGGGAGTAACATGGCGGGGCCAGCCCAGGGAGCACCAGGTGCTTTCCTTCCTGTAGACACATTCTGTAGACATCAGTGCACCTCTGGCCAAACCAAGACTGCTCAGATGGTAGTTTATGCAGCTCATGTTGACCGCTCCTGATTCCTTTGTTTCCCCCACCCGACCAGGTTTATGCTGTCTTCATTGTGTTTATGGAACATGTATTCTGTGTTGGGCATGAAGTAGTAGTGGTGGCTATGGCTGGAGAGTCACCTTGCATTCATGTAATACGGCTTTGCTTCTGCAGGAGGAGAAGAGGCTTCGCATGGCTTATCTGCGTGCAGAAGACTCTGAGCGAGAGAAGTTCTCCCTCTTCTCTGCTGCTGTGCGGGAAAGTCATGAGAAGGAGCGTGCAAGGGCTGAAAGGACCAAGAACTGGTCCCTCATTGGGTCAGTCCTGGGAGCCCTAATTGGTGTGGCTGGCTCCACCTATGTGAACCGCGTACGGCTGCAGGAACTGAAAGTCTTACTCCTGGAGGCACAGAAGGGGCCTGTGAGTCTCCAGGAGGCCATCCGGGAACAGGCATCTAGCTACTCCCTCCAGCAGAAGGACCTCCACGACCTCATGGTGGACCTGAGGGGCCTGGTGCATGCTGGACTTGGGCAGGGCTCTGGGTCATGGGCAGCTACTTCCCCCACTGGAGACAGAGACACAGATGTCCTTTCAGCTGCCTTGAAAGAGCAGCTCAGTCATTCCAAGCAGGTCCAATCATGTCTAGAGGGTTTACGAGAACAACTTGATGGCCTAGAAAAGACTTCCAGCCAAATGGCTGAGGTGGTTCGCCTTGCAAAGGCTGCAGCACACCCAGGCCTGGTGGAGCCAGCAGACAGGATTCTGCCCAGTTCCTTGCTGGAACAGGGGAGCGTGATTTTGGCACTGTCAGATATGGAGCAGAGGCTAGAAACCCATGTCAACAGGAACGCCATTTATAGCACACTGATTACCTGTGTGACATTCATGGCCACACTGCCTGTGCTCTACATGCTATTCAGGTCCAGCTAGCCTCTGGAACCTCCTCCAGAGTGTGGATTTAGTTAGAGAGTACTCAGAATGGATTGAGTCTCTGGGGGTGCACACCACCTCAGCCTGAAGGAGCACCATTTGTGTAGCTTGCCAGCAGGCACACTTTGTTTTATAGGCAACGTTCGTTTACATTAATTATCAGAACTTTGTACAAATACGAAAATGTCTTAAATTTGTATTTAAAACATTTTACTTCAGACTGAGTTTTGTCCCTTGGAAACTGAGATCCGTGACTCGAAGACTAGGCCATGAGTTAGTAATTGCCTCTTTGGTTCCTCTCACATCTCTTGGTCCTCTTTTTAGGACTGTTTCAGATGCATTCCTGAGGCCTGCATTTTCTTTGTGGATTTCCTGGCCTGCCTTTTGTGGCCCAAACCTTCCTGTGTCAGATGGCCTGCGGGTTTCAGTGAGTGGAACCTAGCCTGCTGCCTGCTTATTGGTGACCATGGTTACTTTCTGTCTTCTGGATCACTTTGTCATGGTGGGGAGAACCAGAAGAATGATCAGAGAAGAGTAGTGAAGAGAGATCGAGTAGTTGATAAATGTTGCTGGGGACAGAGCTGGGTGTGATGGCACACACCTGTAGTCCCAGCTAGTCAGGAGGCTGAGGCAGGAGGATTGCTTTAACCTAGGTGTTCAAGTCTAGCCTGGGTGACCCTGTTTCTAAACAAAATAACCAACCCAAACCCAGAAAGATTGCTGGGGACATAATTGTAAGGATTGGTGGCTATTTTGGGTCTCTGGTACAGAGAGTGCTTTGGGCAGCACTGGTATGCCACTGGGGCTGGGTATACTTCCATAGACAGCCTCGGGAAACCTCGGCAGGCATGAGCAGAGCTCAGGCCACCAGTAATGTGATTGGAAAGGCAGTGATGGGGATGGCCCTCCCATAGGTAGCAGGTGCAGCAGAGCACGTGGACTGCCCTGAACCTGACCTCTTCCTTTTCAGAGGGGGACAGTGATCTCTGACCTCCCAGGCTAAATGGCCTTGGGTGGCCTTATGTGCCCTTGAGTAAACAGAAGCTGTGGGGCTGCACACTACTCATGTTGGAGTAGCGGACATCTGGGTTCTCCGCTCTCCTTGCAGAACTCACTGCTGTAAAGTCTGTAGGTGGAGCTTTGTTCACCTGTGTCTGTGCAGAGCTGACTCAGCAGAGCCTGTGGAGCCAGAACTGTTTCCCATGAAGCACCCTTCCTTCTTGGAGCCTGTGCTCAGTCTTTGGCAATGAGCATGGCCCAAGTGGCCCCCTGGGTTCTCTAACCTCTGGGCACCTAGACTTTCAGTTATTTGGTCACTCCATCCTTGGTGTGTAGTGATTCCCCAGGATGGCATAGGATGGGATGACCCTTGCACTTAGAGTGTTCACACTCCCGATGAGGCAGGAGGTGCCATTATCTGTGTATTGATGAGGGAGGCTGTGTGATTCTTTTTTTTTTGAGACAGAGCCTCAAGCTGTCACCCTGGATAGAGTGCCATGGAATCACAGCTCACAGCAACCTCCAATTCCTGGGCTCAAGCGAGTCTCCTGCCTCTGCCTCCCAAGTAGCTGGGACTACAGGCGCCCGCCACAATGCCCGGCCATTTTTTGGTTGCGACCACCATTGTTGTCTAGCGGGCCCGGGATGGATTCGAACCCGCCAGCTCAGGTGTACGTAGCTGATGCCTTAGCCCGTTGAGCTACAGGTGCCGAGCCAGGCTGTGTGATTCTTAACTCCCAGATTCCTCTTTGGGTTGGAACAGGTCCTGAAGGGTGTACACTTCAGTGAGTGGAATTGGGGAAAGGAGGATTCTAGACATGTGGAAGGGGCCTGCCCACTCTCCCAGAAAAGATGGGCAACTGGGGGCAAACTGTCCTGGCGGGGTTGAGGGGCATAAGGTAAAGAATGAGGTGGAGGACCTGGAATGAGGTGGAGGGCCAGGTTGGGTCTCTAAGGTCAGAGGCCAGTGGAGAGGGAACTGGGTATGGCCATTGTTGGTGCAGACCTGGATTCAGGTGTTGGAACTGGGGGTGGAGGAAAAAAAAGATGACCTGAGATGTTGGGGAGATTTTGAAAGGTCCAAGGCCTTGAAGATGGGAGTGACAGGACACCATGATAATGGGTGAGAAGTGGGAAGAGGGTGCCTGTAGTGCTAGCTCCTTGGACAGCAGCCAGTGTGGATGACCTGAATCTGGTTGAGGCTCCCTCCTCGCCTGTGGAGGCCTTGGTGTCTTTCAGGTGATGTGTATTTTGCCTCCTAGGAAGCTTTGGCCTTGAGCCAAAGTTCTCCAAAAGTCCTAATAGGAAGATCTGGGTCCTGGCTTCTGAGTTTTTTTGGCATACCTAAGTGTGAAGGACCCTGCACAGGGCTCAAATGGGCCTCAGGAGAGAACCCATCTGCCAAAGTTTCCTCTGCAGACCGCCTATATGTTTACCAGTGAGGGAGTCCGGACTTGCCAAGGCTTCTCAGCTTGGGATGGGTCCAGGTACAGGCCTGGGACAAAAGGAAGGAAATGAGCCCGTGCTTGTGCTCCTTTGCAGCAGAGGTACGCTGCTGTAACAGCCCAACTAGGTGGTATCTACTCCACCAGGCGGTGAGTAAATAGGCTTGGGGGGTGGTGTCAAGTTACATGACTTAGTGGGTAGCGCGAGCCGACTCCTCAGTCGGGGCTCTCCACTAACAGCCAGAGGTGGGGGCCGGAAGGAGGGGCTGGCTGCCGGGGACTCCTGGGAGAAGCAGCAGTGGGCCGGCCCGGCGCGAAGGGGAGTTCAGGTAAAGAAAGTTGGAGAAAGATGTTCAAGGGAGCCGACTACGGGAAAGGAAGGAGGAAGCGCTGGGCGAGGCGGGCGGGAGTTGGGGGCGGTGGCTAGCGAACAGGCCGGCAGGTGAGCTACGCAGTGTGACCTGGTACCGCGGGGCGGGAAGAGGCCGGGGCGTTGCACTACCTGCACCTGGAGGTGCGCATGGGCGCAGCCCCCTGCCCCGGCCCCACCGATCCCGGGAAAGCTCCCAGTTCCGGTTCCAACACTTGCGCAGGTGAGGCCAGGCAGGGCAGGGCGGTCCACGCTCGGGAACTTTGGTCTTCGCCCGCCCCTGCGATCCACGTTGCCATGGCTACCGCCCCTAAGAGGCCTGTCCATCCCCCACCCCACGGAGAAGGAGTTGAGCCCCCGACCCTAGGCAAACGCGGAGCCCGCGGGGCTGGAATGCGGGGTCCCCGGCGGCTCGGGGCCGCGCGCCCGGCTCTCCCGGCTGCTTCCGGCCTGACCCGGCCGGCGGGCGGGGGGAGGGCGGCCCGGCGGGCAGGCGGGGAAGGAGCGGAGCCGGGCCTGGCCGACGCGGCTTTGTCTCCTTTGTTCCCGGCCGTGGCAGCGCCGCGGCGGGAGGGGAGGGCAGCGGGCGCAGTTTTCCGCCCCTCGGTCTCCGGGTAACAGCTGCGGCTCCGCCAGACCCACCTCTGCGGGGGGGAGGCCGCAGGGCGCAGATCCCGAGCCCGGAGCGGCCGGCGCCCGCCTCGGCGCGCACATCCCGCAGGGCTCGGGGCCGGGACAGCGAGGACCCAGGTTCCCAAAGTGACACAGCCTGAGGCCTTGATCCTGCCGGCAGGGGCAGCCCGGGTGAGTCGTGGGCGGCTTTGGTCTTCAGAGTAGGGAATACACTTCTCTGCAAGAAGGGAAACTTCGGCGGCTCCGCCTGTAACGCGATTGGGAGACTGAGGAGGTGGAGCTGTTCCTCCGCGCCCCCTCCTCGCCACCGCTGCTGGGGACCGGCCGGCCCCTTCCCCGCCCTCCCAGGGCCAGTCGTGGGTTCCTTGCTCCGCGGGTCCAGGGTTAGAGAGGAGGGTCTAGTAAAAGCTGTTACTCTCAGTAGTAACAGTTTTCCTTGCTGTGCCAGGTGGGACTAACAAAGGCAAACCTCTAGCCTCCCGGTGCCTAGAAGGGGACCATCTACATACACTGAACACATTTGTGGGTGATTGATGAGCACCTTGGGTCATCACAGGTGCCTGGTAAATGGTGGATCTCTCCACCCCACCTTAACATACAGAAAACAGGCCTGACTATTGCACTGTCAATGAGTAACTCACCTCTTTGGTGGACACTGGGAGTTAGCAGGATATGGGGAAAGGAAGGCCAGTTTCCCACTAACTACCAGACAAGATAAATGTGAGTTGTATGGCCCCTTTGCAGGTATGAAAGAACGAAGTTAATGAGCCCCTTCGGTTGGTGAGGACAGCTCCAGTTGAGTCTGGGAAGTGCTTGCTCTTTGCAGACAGATGTTAGTCAGTCTTGAAGAGATTCAGAGAAGGTGGGCCCAGAAGAGACCTCCTAACTAGAGTTAGGCTTTGGCTGTGAGCCTGGACTGGGCCTGAGAAGTGGGGAGTGGGCAAGAGATCCCGATGCAAGTTGGGGGTGGAGGCCTGGCTCTAAATCAGCCTTTTCAGTTGCTTCTGGCCTGTCATTAATAAAAGCAAGGCCAAATGCCTTGCCCTTCAAAGGGCCAAGTGGCTTCGGGAAGGATGTGATTATCTCCTCTGGTGGCTGGGTTTCCTCAGCTGTGAAATGGGATTAATCCACTATGCAAGGAGCACCTACTTTGTGCCAACATCTGTGTAAGTTGTTGGGGCCTCTGCATCAAAAGCTCTTTGGCTTCAAGGCGCTTCAAGTCCAGAGTGGGATAGCAGAATAGGGAGAAAGGTGATCTTGGTTGGTGCCACTAGTGCCAGGAACACACTATATCCCTTTCACTGGTCAGAGCATTCCTGCCTCCTGTTCTACAGTGGGAAATCTGAGGCTCAGAGAGCCCTAGGCAGAGCTGCCATACACTTCCAAGTGGTGGCTAGATACGTCCATTCTATCCACCACTTGAGTGGCCTCAGGAGTCTGGGAGGACAGGGTGGGCTCCATGGTGAGATGGTGGTAGGTGTAGGAGTTAATAGAATAGAGAGGGAGTTGGCATTCCAGGCAGTAGGAAGAGCCAGTGGCAGCTGGAGGAGTGAAACAGCCTATATTCCATGCTGGCAGGAATGAAGGGCGTGTGTGGAGAGCACTGGCATGAATCAGGTGGGAGAGGTGTGAACTGGAGGGCTTGGGTCACGCTGGCCCTGGGATGCCCCAGAGTCTCTGCAGGGAGAGAAGTACTCTAATTCTGCTTAGTGCAGAGCCTGGGAGGTTTGGTGAGGGTTAGGTAGGGGCTTGGGGCTTCCCTGTGGCTTGTGGTAGAGGTTAAATGAAATGTGTGCCCAAAACAGAGGAGAACAGGTCACTGCCCTTCTTACTTTCCTCCTCCCCTCCCATGGCATGTGGAGAAGGGGAAGGAGAATAGAGGCCAGGCCCTGTTTCAGGGGAGGACAGCAATTGAAGAAGCTGGAGGTGTAGGTTACCCTTTGACCTCCTATGTGGCCTGACCAGGGGCTGTTCTGATCCTACCAATCTTCCTGGATGGAGGCCTCTCAGTCCAGTTCTGATTTCACATTTGGGTAGTGATTTTGTTGCTGCCCCTTGAGAGCTTGAGATTCTTGGCAGGCAGTAGGCTTTAAGCAAATATTTGTAAGCAAATGAAGTAGTAATTGTTGGTCTAACTGTAGGACCCTATGCCCAAGGCACATCCCTGGCATGGGGTGGCCAGAGTAGTGAGCAGTGGCCAAGTGCAGGAGGTAGTCTCTGCCTATCCTTAGGCAGGCCTTGTCTTCCCAGAGGAAGAAACTTTCTTTCCTTGTCCCTTGGAAACTAGGTGGGGGTCTCCTGGGCACCCTGGCTTTGCCACAGTCCTGAGATTCTGGCCGGGTTCAAGACTTTCCCTGCTGCCCCCTTACCCCCGCCCCTTGGGTGGCAAACAGAGGCGGCCTTGTTCCTGCTCCCATAGAGCTGCCCTGTTCTCTGCACACTAAAAATGGAAACCCCCAAGCTATTTTGGGAGCAGTGCCCAGTCAGGCTATGGCCAGGGCCCCCCTGCTCCCACAGGGCTGTGGCCACAGCATCCCTGCTTCCACTAGGCTGTTGAACCCTCCTTTGAGCTTAGTGTTTGGATGTACCTTTGAGCTTAGTGTCTAGCCCTGCTCACTTCGGGGCAGCCACAGGAGTACCCTGCTCAGACCCCTGCTGGGATGAGCCAACCTGGGCTGAGAGAAGTGAGAAGCAAGGCTTGGGATGTTCTGCACAGACAGCCTGGCAGCTGGGTGGTGGGAGGGGCTGATCATTGTGGCCTGAGCACAGGCAACTAGGGGAAGTATCTCCCAGTCTGGGATGAGTGGCTTGTCTCAACACTACACCAACTTCGGTGCTCTAGCCTGGGGACCACTGAGGGCTGGGTTAGGTAGTGTTGCTGTGGTTTCTTGGTTCTGAGACTCAGGAGTTTCAGCTGGGACCCAAGAAGGGGTCTGTGAGGGTAGCAGGCACCCAAAATCTGTAGATGGATGTGGGGATGGGAGGCACAACCAGGCATGGTGGCTTCCTCTAGGACCCCCCCACCCTCACCCCCACATACCTAATCTCATATCCTAGGTGCCGGCACTACTCAGACCAGCAGGAGAGGAAATAGCAAGGGATGGCCTGGCTTCTACAGCTGCGTAGGACTTGGGGCTCACTCAAGCTAGGAAGTGTGTGTGTATGGTGTATATGTCCCTGGCAGGTGTAGGTGACATGCCTGTGCAGAGTGTGTTCTGTGTGTGTGGAGTTGTCTCCATTTGGATGTATCTTTATGCGGTATCTGAATATGGATGGCATGTCTGTGTTTCTGTGTTTTTGTGCACTGTGCTGCGTGTGCACCAGTGCCCACGTTGTTTGTGTGTGTGTGCAGGGTAGGTGATACGTGTGCAAGTGCATATCTGCCAATGCGGCGGTGGCCATTTGAGCTAGAACAGCCCCCAGCCTGTGTGGAAGGGGATACACCTGGATGGGCACCTTGACAGGATAGAGTTTGGGCAGAGGGACATGCTGGGGGACCTGACAGGGCCTTATCGGCTGTGGGGCTCCTTCCTAGCTGACCTTTCCCAGGCCCCTCTGGTGCCTGGCTCTGCTGCCCTCCCCCTCCTCGTGTGGGCTCTGAGGAGGCGTGCTCTGTGGAATGTGTTTGGTGGCTGAGGGCCAGGCTGGGCCCAGCTCCACCAGCAGGCTGGGCGATGGGGAGGGGGCACTTCTGTGCTGCCTCTCAGTGGGGAGCTCAGGGCTCCCACATGCCTGCAGACCAGCCTCCAGCTTGATACTTTGCTTTCCTCTGGCTAGGTGACTCCCGCACAGGTCATGCTGTTGTCTCCTGATCTAGCCAGCCCTGCCAGGTGAGCCTGACCTCACACTTAGGGATCTAGGAGTACATGACTCCCCACCTGTGCTGGGGGCTCTCTGAGGTGGCTCCACACCTCCCAGCTGGACCCTTCCTCTTCTCTCAGACCCATTGGCTCTGTGGTTATTACCCTTCTAGATTGCTGGCCTAAAAGGCTCTGTACCCCACTCTTGTCTTGCTCTAACATTCTGGTGACTTCACTACCCTCTCCCGTCTGCTCCAGAAGCTGATATCCCTGCAGAGAGCCCTCTCTCTCCTGGGTGTCTGGGCTTTTCCTTCCCATCACCTGCTCTCCGGTGGCTTCTAGGCCCTGCTCTCTAGGGATGATCCCACATGCTCTGATCCTTGTAGTACAGGGCAGTGCAGGGGTGTGGGTGCAGTAGGGTACAGGTCTCCCAAGAAAATGGGCAGTGTTGAAGTTTCCAGGGGAAGTGTCTCCTGTTTCTGATCCCTGGCTGGTGTGTGGGCCTGGGGCCCTTCCCTGCTCACCCCATGGGTTAGGAGGGGCATCTTGGTAATATAGCCCTGTGCATCACCAGTAGCTCCAGGGTGCTTTAGTGGCCATGTAAGCCCCACTTAACTTCTCTCCCTGCTAGGTGACCATGGCTGCTCTTGGCCCAGTTCTTCTCCAGGCTGTCTGGGCCGGGTGGGTCCTCACCCTCCAGCTCCCTCCACCAGCTGCTTTTTCTCCCAATGGCACACATCTGCAGCACCTGGTGAGGGACCCCACCTCAGGTACCCTCTACCTGGGGGCCACTAACTTCCTGTTCCAGCTGAGCCCTGGGCTGCAGCTGGAGGCCACAGTGTCCACTGGCCCTGTGCTAGACAGCAGGGACTGCCTTCCGCCTGTGATGCCTGATGAGTGCCCCCAGGCTCAGCCTACCAACAACCCAAACCAGCTGCTCCTGGTGAGCCCAGGGGCCCTGGTGGTGTGCGGGAGTGTCCACCAGGGGGTCTGTGAGCAGCGGCGCCTGGGGCAGCTCGGACAGCTACTGCTGCGGCCAGAGCGACCTGGGGATACCCAGTATGTGGCTGCCAATGACCCTGCAGTCAGCACTGTAGGGCTGGTAGCCCAGGGCTTGGCAGGGGAGCCCCTCCTGTTTGTGGGGCGAGGATACACCAGTAGGGGTGTGGGGGGTGGCATCCCACCCATCACGACCCGGGCCCTGCGGCCGCTGGACCCCCAAGCTGCCTTTTCCTATGAGGAGACAGCCAAGCTGGCAGTGGGCCGCCTCTCCGAGTACAGCCACCACTTCGTGAGTGCCTTTGCCCGTGGGGCCAATGCCTACTTCCTGTTCCTGCGGCGGGATCTGCAGGCTCAGTCCAGAGCCTTCCGTGCCTATGTGTCTCGAGTGTGCCTCCGGGACCAGCACTATTATTCTTATGTGGAGTTGCCTCTGGCCTGCCAGGGTGGCCGCTATGGGCTGATCCAGGCTGCTGCTGTGGCTACAACTGGGGAGGTGGCCCATGGGGAAGTACTCTTTGCAGCCTTCTCTTCAGCTGCTCCCCCCACTGTGGGCCGGCCTCCGTCAGCAGCTGCTGGGGCAGCTGGAGCCTCTGCCCTCTGTGCCTTCCCCCTGGACGAGGTGGACCGACTTGCTAATCGCACACGCGATGCCTGCTACACCCGGGAAGGCCGTGCGGAGGATGGGACTGAGGTGGCTTACATTGAATATGATGTCAATTCTGACTGTGCACAGCTGCCAGGGGTGAGTTCCGGCACTGCCCAGCCTTTCCCCTTCTCTGAGGTTACTGGCCAGGCATTGTAGCCACTCAGCTGTTCAGGGAATCTGAAGGGAAGCTGGCTGACAGTTACCAAGTTTTTCCTTTTTGCCTGGAGTGATGGAAAGAACCTTACCACAGGTTTGGCATTTGAGTAGCAGAGAGCAGTACCAGGACAGGATCGGACTCAGGTGCTTAAGGGGTGGCACTAGTATAGGACTGACAGGGCAGGGACTCAAGTAGGGACAGGGACCCAGAATGTAGGGATGAGGCCTGTTTTAGGTTCTTGAGCAAGAGAGGAATGTAAAGTTGGGGTTTGATTGGCTATAACCTCAGGATGGATTAAAAAGGGAAGGAGAGGCACACAGGGGACTGAGTCACTGAGAGGTGGGAGAAGGTCCCATGAGTTGGACTTGGAAATGAAGATGCTCCCTGCATGGGGGTCCAGGAGAAGGCTGACCACACAAACTGGAGGGAGCAGCTCCCAGGCCAGGGATGGGAGAAGGTGGGGCCATAGGCAGAGGTAGAGATCAGAAGAGGGGCAAGGAGCCACTGGAAAACATCTGGGGCAGCTGGAGATCAGACCACTCCGGTAGGATTAAGAATACGGCTGTGGGAGGATTGTCAGGGAGGGCAGGCAGAGATGCCAGGGGTGGGGTGAGGCTGTCCAGGGAGGATGGGGCAGGGAGGTTGCTCACAGCAGGCCTCACTGATGCGTCTTGATGCCTGCAGGATACGTTGGATGCTTATCCCTGTGGCTCAGACCACACGCCCAGCCCCATGGCCAGCCGGGTCCCTCTGGAAGCCACACCAATTCTAGAGTGGCCAGGGGTTCAGCTAACAGCTGTGGCAGTGACCATGGAGGATGGACACACCATCGCTTTCCTGGGTGACAGTCAAGGGCAGCTTCATAGGGTAAGCCCACAGGAAGTACTAGGCCAGGGTCTGGAGGGCATAGGATGCTGGGGATCCAGCCTGGGCGGAGCTATCCCTGCAATCCCTGGGGCTGGGAGAGATGACCTGCCCTCCTCTTCCCAGGACTAGGTAGGCTTTACCCGTGACTTCCTTCTAACCCCTGGGCTGATTGGTAGTGAGAGGAAATTCTCTCTTCAGTGGTGGTGGGTAGGATTGGGCCTTGGGCCTGTGGCCATGGACTTGGGTCCCAGACCCAGTGGTCTCTGATTCCAGGTCTACTTGGGCCCAGGGAGTGATGGCCACCCATACTCCACACAGAGCATCCAGCAGGGGTCTGCAGTGAGCAGAGACCTCACCTTTGATGGGAGCTTTGAGCACCTGTATGTCATGACCCAGAGCACAGTGAGTGCCAGGCACGAGCCAGTGCATGGCTGTTTGGAGGAACCACTGGGCCGGGCTATATGTGGTTGAGCCACTGGTGTTTTGATTTCTGGCCTCAGATCCTCTTTGCTGTCACAGCTTCTGAAGGTTCCTGTGGCCTCCTGTTCTCAGCACCTGGACTGTGCATCTTGCCTTGCTCACAAGGACCCATACTGTGGGTGGTGTGTGCTTCTTGGGAGGTTGGTGCTCCAATGATCCTGACCCCTCCCAGTCCCATCCTCATGCCCTCAGTGCTCCCGCATAATCGTCCTATCCAGGATTCTTGATTCTGGGCCCTTGATTCTCAGCCTCTGATCCCTAGATCTTATAATCCCTCACCCCCATCTTCTACCCTGAGCATCAGTGGCCTGCCAGGGCAGACAGAGGAGCCTGATGCCATGACCTACTCTAGGGTCCTGCCCAGGTCTTCAGGATTGTTGGAGTTCCTGCTCTAAGAACTCTCAGTGGCCTCATGAAGGTCATGGGTAGACCCTGGTTATTCTTGTTCAGGTGTAGCCGCCACTCCGAGTGCTCAAGGGGCCAGGGCCCAGAACGGTGGCTGTGGAGCTTCCAGGCTGGGCTGGGCTGTCTGCGAGTGGCAGCCATAAGTCCTGCCAACATCAGCCGAGAGGAGAGGAAGGAGGTAAATGCTCAGATAGGTGGGATTCTGGTGGGGAAGGCTCTTGGGATCGAGGTCTGGGTAGAGATTAAGGTGTCAGCTACACCAAACAGCACATGACCTTGCATAAGTCATTTCTCTTAGGACTTCGGTTTTTCCATTTGTTACTAACTCAAGCCAGAAGGTGTTTGTGAAAACAGGGGCTGGTGACTGGAGGTGCCTGCCCACATTGCTGCCCCACAAATATGAGTCCCAGTCTGCTGCCCAATGGCCTTGACTGTGTGTTCTGGGTTCTCTTGGTAGATTTTCCTACTGGTGCCAGACCTGCCACCCCTGTGGCCAGGGGAGTCATATTCCTGCCGTTTTGGGGAATATCAGAGTCCTGCTCTGCTGACCAGTTCTGGTGTGATGTGCCCCTCCCCAGACCCTAGTGAGGCCCTGTTGCTACAGAGAGGAGCGGGTGAGTGAGAAGAGGCCAGCCCTGGAGTTTCTGCTCTCAGGGATGTGGTCAGGGTGATGTGTGAATCCACGCGAGGAGTCCTGAATTAATGCCTTAATCTTAATTAATCTCTGAGGCCTCTCACTGGTCCCCAGCTGCCCAAAGTCTATTCTGTGCCCTGTGGATTGTGCTCCTGACTCTGGGTTCTCCTCCCCATTTGGCATGTCAGGATGTGGGCTGTGAACACACCTCCCCACTGCTCAGCCCCAGCCCTCTCTCCCCCTCTGCAGACCATGTCTCTGTGACTGTGGAGCTCAGGTTTGGCACCGTTGTGATCGCCCAAGCTTCCCTCTCTTTCTATGACTGTGTGGCAGTCACTGAGCTCCACCCATCTGCACCGTGAGTTCCTTGCCTTGTACCCTAGCCCTGAGCCCTGCCCTGTTGAGCCCTGCCCCACAGCTGTGCTCTCTGCAGGTGCCGGGCCTGTGTGACCAGCCGCTGGGGGTGTAACTGGTGTGTCTGGCAACACCTATGCACACACAAGGCCTTGTGTGATGCTGGACCGATGGTGGTAAGCCAACAGGTGAGCGCACCTCTAGACTGGGCCACATGGGAGGTTTGGGGTTCCCACTGTGAGGGTTTTTCTGATGGCTGGGGGTTTGTATGTGACAGATTCCCTGGAGAATGACCAGTGATACATCCAGCCTGTTAGAGGATGTTTGTAGCTGAGTGAGAGGCAGGGCAGATGTGGCTTCTGTGCCCTTCCTCAGCACAGACACCCCTGGAGCCTGCCCCCTCCCTTTTCTCCTTTTGAGGATTAATGGGCTGTTTTTGTTTCTTTTTTCCTTGGTCTCCTTTCCTCTTAACATACCCTTTGCCTGCCTGCCTCCTGCTCCCGCACCTGCCTGCTGAGTGGCCCTTCCCGTCTTTCCCTGCCTCCTGCTTCAGAGCCCGCTTCTTTCCCTAGCCCCTCCTGCAAGAGATGGACCCACCCCCTTCCCACCCACAGCCCCCAAAGTCCTAGTTACCCCTGCTCCTGACACCCTTCCTGTGGCACCTGGGGCTTCCTCGATAGCCACAGCCTCGGATGTCCCACCTGGGGCCAGGCCTTCCCCACTCAGCCCCTGGGGACCGTGGTCAGGTCCCGGCTCCAAGCCTTCCCCCATCTCCACAGAGTCACCTCTCCAAGAGAAGCCTACCCTTCCCAGCTCCCCCAATAGACCTGGAACCATTGTCCCTCCTCCTGCTGACTTTGGACCCACTGCCACACCTGAGGACCTATTAGTGGCCCCTCCATCACCTTCAGATGCAGCAGTGCCCCCTGCAGACCCTGGCCCTGAGGCCCTTTCCACTGTGGTGCCCCTGGATTGGCCCCCTGGCACTGCTCCTGCCACCCCTTTCCCAGGGGCTGTGGGCTCCACGAAGCCCACTCTGGACTGGCTCATGAGAGAAGGCGGCGAGCTGCCCGAGGCGGACGAGTGGATGGGTGGTGATGCACCCACCTTCTCCACTTCCACCCTCCTCTCAGGTGATGGAGACTCAGCAGAGCACGAGGGCCCTCCTGCCCCCCTCATCCTCCTATCCAGCCTCGACTACCAGTATGACACCCCCGGGCTCTGGGAGCTGGTGAGGCCCAGCCCAGGAAGGAGGCCTCGGGAGGGGATGTGGGGAGACATAGCCCTCTGCCTGCCTTGCCATTCCTTACGGGGTAGGGGAAACAGGCTGCAGCCCCGCATTGGCCTTGCCCCTGGAATCAGGCAAGGCAAAAGACTGAGCTGGGCAGGTGGCTCCATAGACTCCCTTGCTCTTGGTGCCTACAGGAAGAGGTGAACTGGGGGGCAAGCTCCTGCCCCTGTGTGGAGAGTGTTCAGGGTTCTGTGCTAATGCCAGTCCATGTGGAGCAGGAAGTCCGGCTGGTAGGCAGGAATCTGCACCTTTTCCAGGTGGGTGAGTCTTGCTTGCCACTGTTCTTACAGCCTCTTTGGCTATTGACAAATATGTAAGCTCTGGGGCCAGGAAGAGGGCATGGCCTCAGGGCTCAACCCCAACCCAGAGGCTGAGCTGGGGGATTTATGGGGCTCACTGGGGCCAGTTCTTGAAGCTGCCCTAACAGCTATGTCCTCTGTTCCTAGGACGGTCCAGGAGACAATGAGTGTGTGATGGAGCTGGAGGGTCTTGAGGTGGTAGTTGAGGCCCGGGTTGAGTGTGGGCCACCTCCAGATACCCAGTGCCACGTCACGTGCCAGCAGCATCAGGTGCAGACCATGAGTGCCCGGTGGGCAGGGTGCCTGGCCACCAGCTGGCTTAGCTGGCTGCACCACACTTGCCCAAGCGAGCCTCAGTTCCCCATCTCTAACCTCTGATTGCCCCCTGGGGTCCCTGTGTCTCAGCTCTGACATTTAATTTGAGAGCTCATGGGGTCCCTACATACCAGTTCTGCCTCCAACCTCCAACCTTGTGACCCAAGAGTCCTTGTACCCCAACTCTGACCTCTGACTTTGTGCTGCCATAACTAGTCATTTTGGTCCTTTCTCTGACTACCTCCTCCCCAGACCTGATGTACCCTCTTCCCCCTGGGGCTCTGACTCCCCTGTCATTTCTCCAGCTCAGCTATGGGGCTCTGCAGCCGGAGCTCCGTGTAGGGCTCTTTCTGCGTCGGGCTGGTCATCTGCGTGTGGACAGTGCTGAGGGGCTGCATGGTGAGCCCTCTGAGGGTGCTGGGGCTGGCTGCTGGTGGCAGGGTTACCGCTCCAGCCTTCCTCTTACATTTGTCTCTGCCACTTCCAGTGGTACTATATGATTGTTCCGTGGGACACGGGGACTGCAGCCGCTGCCAAACCGCCATGCCCCAGTATGGCTGTGTGTGGTGTGAGGAGGAGAGTCCACGTTGCGTGGCCCGAGAGGCCTGTGGCGAGGCTGAGGCTGTGGCCACCCAGTGCCCTGCGCCCCTCATCCACTTGGTGTGTTGAAAGCCTGTATCTCTTCCTCATTGTTGCCCTGGCAGGGAGAGTACAGGTGGCCAAAGGTGGGAGGCTGGAGCTGCCTCTCCAGGTGGGTAGAGATAAGCAGTCTTTGTCCTGGAACAGGTGGAGCCACTGACTGGACCTGTAGACGGAGGCACTCGTGTCACCATCAGGGGCTCCAACTTGGGCCAACATGTGCGCGATGTGCTGGACACCGTCAGGGTGGCTGGAGTGCCCTGTGCTGTGGATACCCAAGCATATGAGGTCTCCAGCAGGTGAGCTGGACCCAACAGGAGCAGGCCACACCTTATGGGGCTCCATGGTTGGCTTTCTTGCTCAACATTTTTCTACTCATTACTCTTCTGCTCTCCCCTTTTCCTCCATCCTTTATTCTGGTCACAATGCCTCAGGGCTGGGGTTGCCATTAGGCCCTGGAGCACCCACGTTGGCTTCCTGCTCAGACCTGCAGATTCATTGCCTGAGATGTTAGAGGATCATTCCTGCGTCTTTCTGGGGCAGAGTCACTGCCCAGAGATGACCGGTGGCTCTGCTTGCTACCTGGGTTCTGAGTGACTATGGATGTAGTCCTGGCAGCATGGTCCTCAGATCCCAGACCAATGTGTTCTGTTCTCACCAGCTAACTCTTTGTCCCCAGACACTGCCCTAGGCCACTGAGCTCCTCAGAAGGGTAAACTTAGGACACATGTGCTGAGAGCCAGGTTCCTCTGTCCCAGCCTCTGGGGATCCCTACTGCCTTCTTGGAGCTCATGGCTCACTGAGATTCTGGATCATGGTAACCTGGCCAGCAGTTGTAGGGTGGCAAAGGTACCTGAATGGGACATTCCCAAGGAGGAATCCACAAGCAGCAGGGCCCAAACCTGGCTAAATGTCAGGATAACCTGGAGAGTCTATACAGTATCAGCAGAGAGCAGATCCTTAGCTCCACCTCAGAGATCTGGATTCAGGGGGCTTGTGGTAGGAGCCCACAATCTGTATCTGAAGCAAAGAACCACTTTGCTAGAGGATGGAGTTTCCCCCAAATATGTCATCACTGAGAACTAAAGGTGACTATCAAGACTGTTAATGATTCTATACCCATAAGACTATAGTAATTTATGATGTGATTTAGAAAGGGATTAAAATATATCCTGGACCAAGTCGCCCGGGTAGTTCACATATCACTTGTTCTGTTTTCCTAGAGTGTTTGCAGTGACCGTGACGATGTCATGGGGTCAAGCTACTGTAGGCTTAATAGTCTGGAAACTAATTTGCCTGAGTTTCTGTTTTCTGGATAAGAACCAGTATTTTCTTAAGACTGTTCACTTTCTCTTTACTTCTATCCCCAGATCAGGGACTTTTTTTTTTTTTTTTTTTGAGACAGAGTCTCACCATGTCACCCTCAGTAGAGTGCTGTGGTGTCACAGCTCACAGCAACCTCAGACTCTTGGACTTAAGTGATTCTTTTGCCTCAGCCTCCCAACTAGCTGGGACTACAGTTGCCACCACAACACCTATTTATTTATTTTGGAGACAGAGTCTCACTTTATTGCCCTCAGTAGAGTGCTATGGTGTCATAGCTCACAGCAACCTCCAACTCCTGGGTTTAGGTGATTCTCCTGCATCAGCCTTCCAAGTAGCTGGGACTACAGGTGCCCGCCATACCACCCGGCTGTTTTTGGTTGCAGTTTGGCCAGGGCCGGATTCGAACCTGCCACCCTCGGTATATGGGGCTGCATGCTACCCACTGAGCCAAGGCATCGCCCAACACCCAGTTATTTTATGTTGCAGTTGTCATTGTTGTTTTAGCTGGCCCAGGCTGGATTTGAACCCGCCAGCCTTGGTGTATGTAGCTGGCACCATAACCACTGTGCTACGGGCGCTGAGCCAACTTTCAGGGACTTTTTTAAAATGAAGAAATCAAATTTCTCCCACTTTGAGAGCAGGCGCTGTACATGTGGCATGGTGGAGGACCGAGGTGGCTGGCTGGGCCCACTCACTGGCTCAGCAGCTCTCCCCCACAGCTAGCCTTACAGGGCTCCATTGTAAATTTATGCCACAATGCACATAAATTCCTCCTTGTTGAGGGCCTCTGGGGTTGAACTTGAATTACTGAAACCACAAATATTCTCAGTTGCCAAGGCTGCCTTCTATGCTATAAGGAATTCCCTCTAAAGTGAGAGTCTTTATCCATCTTGTGGAGGGTGGGAAGGGGAAGACCACCTGTCAGAGGGGTGGGGAGAGGGGCTGCCAGGTCTGTTTGAGGGGGCCCTTGTGCAGCCTGGCACCATTTAGCCTGCTTTTTACTCACAGCCTCGTGTGCATTACTGGGGCCAGTGGAGAGGAGATTGCAGGTGCTGTGGCAGTGGAGGTGCCAGGAAGAGGACGCGGCATCTCAGAGCATGACTTTGCCTATCAGGTGCCTGACTGCTGAGCCATCCCCAGCTGCCAGTGGGCCACTCCCTCTGGTGGCTCTGCTCAGCCCATGTGGACATAGCCATGTCCAAATAGGATAACATTCTGCATTCCAGAATGTTACCTTCACAAGCTCCCAATCCCAGTTCTTCTTATCTCTCTCAGTCTCTCTGTTTCTGGGATGCTTTTGTCCTCATGCTTGTCTGTCCTTGTTCCCTTTCCATAGGACCCAAAGGTGCATTCTATCTTCCCAGCCCGAGGCCCCAGAGCTGGGGGAACCCGCCTCACCCTGCATGGCTCCAAGCTCCTGACTGGGCGGCTGGAGGACATTCGAGTGGTGGTTGGAGACCAGCCTTGTCATTTGTGAGGGCCACTTCCTCTTACTGCAAAAATCCATGTACTCCAGGGAGAAGACAGTGGGGGTGGTGTGCAGGGCGGGGGGGAGCGTAGGGTGGGGGAGGTGCCCTGTCCCTCTGCTCCATCAGAAAGTGGCCTATCCTCCCCAAGCCTGGCTGTTGTAGGAGTACCCCTCTAGGGCCACGTGGTGGACAGTTAGCACCAAAGGGAAGTGAGCTGAGGCCCAGGTTTTCTTTGCCTATGCCCCTCTGGCCCAGCCTGACTGGCTGCCCATTTCCACCTCCCATCTCCAGGCTGCTGGAGCAGCAATTGGGGCAGCTGCAGTGTGAGACGAGCCCACACCCTGTGCCTGCCGTGTTCCCTGTGACTGTGTGGTTTGGAGCTACTGAGAGGAGGCTTCAGAATGGCCAGTTCAAGTACACATCAGACCCTAATGTCACCTCTGCTGGTCCTACCAAGAGCTTCCTCAGGTGCAGAACCAAGGGTGTGGCTGCATGGCATGTGGTGGGCAGATGTTTGCAGCTGCATTATGTTGCGGGGGGAGGTTGTAGGGCTTTATGTAGGGGCTGTGAATTCCATGTTGCTGGTAGGATAAGGGGTCCTGTGGTTTGGTGCTGTGTTTCAGTGGAGGACGTGAGATATGGGTCCGTGGCCAGAATCTGGATGTGGTGCAGATGCCAAGAATCCGAGTGACCATGGCCCCAGGAGTGCAGCAGCCCAGTCAGGGGCTTGGACGGAGGCGCTGGGTGGTCCCAGAAACAGCGTGTTCCCCTGGAACTCCCTGCAGCAGACATCACGTAGGACAACCTTGGCCATTCCCTGCTTACACTGGGCCACCCATCACTCCCCTCACCTCCCACCATACCTTGTGGACAGCTGTGATGGCTGGAACCAAAGGTGGCCCTTCCCATCTTTGTGTAGCTCCCTTCCCACATGGCCCCTCAGTTAACCCTCCTTTGTCTTTCATCATCCAGTTCGAGGAGCCATGCCATGTGAACGCCTCCCAGCTCATCCTATGCCGTACACCTGCCCTCCCGGGCCTGCCTGAGGACCCCTGGGTCCAGGTGGAATTTATCCTCGACAACCTCATCTTCAATTTTGCAACACTCAACCCCACACCATTCTCCTATGAGCCCGACCCCATTCTTCAGCCCCTCAACCCTGAGGACCCCACCATGCCATTTCGGCACAAGCCTGGGAGTGTGTTCTCTGTGGAGGTACTGCTCCTACTTGGACATGGCTGTGTCCAAGACTTTTTTCTTTGCTGGACAGCACTGCTTTGTGTGGTGGAGAGGTCAGGACAACAGAGGAAGGCCCAGTGTGGGGCATGGCTCCTCAGAGGGGCTTGTGGGGGAATGCCTAGCCTAGCACCTGACAGAAGTTTAACTGCTTAGCTGGTGGCCTGGGACTTGACACACTCCATGGTAGGTTCCTAAATGACAATGTGTATAGGGGTGGTATGGTGTGCAGTAGGCCCTGGGGCTGATCCCCAGTTGGCAGCCTGGCTCACGTGTTCTGGACAAATGCAGCAGACAGTAGGTGGGCATTCAGGCCATAGGTCAATCCACCATCACCTATCTGGTAAGACATCAGACAGAGGAGGGGCTCTGGCTTTGCTAGGTGACTGGGTAGGATTTGGGGACAGCATTATGCTCTTCATATTTTTGGCTCTGGAGGAAAGAAGGGTCATGGGGAGAAGCTGGGAACTTCAAGAGCATGTGACTCTTGGTCCCATGTGCAGGGTAAGCTATGCTGAGGTGCTGTTAGACCTGCTTCTTACAGGAGGTGTTTTAGGACCATCCTTCCCACATTTGAGGGATAGGACCTGAGGGAAGAGTTCTAAGTGACTGATCAGTGACCCTCTCTTCCAGGGGGAGAACCTGGACCTTGCAATGTCCAAGGAGGAGGTGGTGGCTATGATAGGGGATGGCCCCTGTGTGGTGAAGACGCTGACCCGGCACCACCTGTACTGTGAGCCTCCTGTGGAGCAGCCCCTGCCACGGCACCTTGCCCGCCGAGAGGCACCTGACGCTTTGCCTGAGTTCACAGTCAGTGGGCAGGCCCTGGGCCGGACCGGGCTGGGGCGCTGGGCATTTGCAGAACCATTGCTCATAGGTGGCTCCACACATAGGTGCAGATGGGGAACCTGTACTTCTCCCTGGGTCATGTGCAGTATGATGGCGAGAGCCCTGTGGCTTTTCCTGTGGCAGCCCAGGTGGGCTTAGGGGTGGGCACCTCACTTCTGGCTCTGGGTGTCATCATCATTGTCCTCATGTACAGGTGAGTACAGCCAGATGTGGCTGGGCTGGGGCAGGTTGTGGGATCTGGCTGGACTGGGAAGGAACAGACCGAACCAGGGGTCCATAAGCACTTTTTGTGAATGGCTGGAGAGTAACTATTTTAGGCTTTGCAGGCCAGATGGTCTCTGTTGCAACAACTCTACTCTGCCATTGTGTTACAAACACAGCCATGGACAGTATGTAAATGTGAGCATGGCTGTGTTCTGACAAATCTCTGTAAAAATAGGTTGCAGGGCGGATTAGGCCTTGTAGGTTACTGGTCCCTGGGCTGAGCTATGCCAGCTAGACAGGGATGGGTGGGTGCGACTTGCTTGGAAATAGGCAGGCTGAACTGCTCTGGGCTAGGTCTTGGCTGCGTGTGGACGATTAAACTGTGTGGACAAGGTGAGGTTGTGCTTGGGGCTGGGTCAGGCAGGCCTGGCCTAGTGGAAACCAACAAGGGCTTTGGCCTCATTCAGCTTCCCCTCCTGACTTTGGAGCTGAGCAGGAGGAAGAGCAAACAGGCCCTGAGGGACTATAAGAAAGTACAGATCCAGCTGGAGAATCTGGAGAGCAGTGTGCGGGACCGCTGCAAGAAAGAGTTCACAGGTGAGGCCCCAGGAATACCCTTCAGGGCTCGCACAGGCCTGCTCCTATCACAGGGGGAGAGTACCCAAACCTGGCCTCTTCTGCTCAACAGACCTCATGACTGAGATGACTGATCTCACCAGTGACCTTCTGGGCAGTGGCATCCCCTTCCTTGACTACAAGGTGTATGCTGAGAGGGTCTTCTTCCCTGGGCACCAGGAGTCACCCTTGCATCGGGACTTGGGTGTGCCTGAGAGCAGACGGCCCACTGTGGAGCAAGGGCTGGGGCAGCTGTCCAACCTGCTCAACAGCAAGCTCTTCCTCACCAAGGTGCCCGCCCCCACCTGGATCCTCCTCACTCTGTCTTGCCCCTGACTGTGCCCTCCTGGCTGTGGTTTCTGAGTCTGCCCCTCCCTCCCCACCATATCCCTCTCCCTGGCTCCAGTTCATCCACACCCTGGAGAGTCAGCGCACCTTCTCAGCTCGGGACCGTGCCTATGTGGCATCTCTGCTCACCGTGGCACTGCATGGGAAGCTTGAGTATTTCACTGACATCCTTCGCACCCTGCTCAGTGACCTGGTGGCCCAATATGTGGCCAAGAACCCTAAGCTGATGCTGCGCAGGTCGGTGGCTATTGGGGCTGGGCGGGCTGCAGACAGCTAGAGCTGGCACAGGGGCTCAGGTCTGGGGGTCTGTGGACTAGAGAGCCTCGCAGCGCCGTGCTGCTGACTCTGCTTCCCCTTTCCTGTTTTCAGGACAGAGACTGTGGTGGAGAAGCTGCTCACCAACTGGATGTCCATCTGCCTCTACACCTTCGTAAGGGTAAGGGGGGCAGAGGGGCATGGGGCTCGAGTCCAGACAGGGACAAGCCCTCTAAACCAACAAGCCTCTGGTCTCCATGGCTTGCATGCCGGTGCTGGGGCTGAGACTCCCTCTCAGCTTGTCCTCAGTTACCTTAAGCTTGTGTTCTGTCCCCTTCCTCAGCATTTGTCATGTCCCACACACTCTGCCACCTGCCTAGGGGCTCTAACTTCCTACATTCCCTCAGGACTCGGTAGGGGAGCCTCTGTACATGCTCTTCCGAGGGATTAAGCATCAAGTGGACAAGGGGCCAGTGGACAGTGTGACTGGCAAAGCCAAATATACCTTGAATGACAACCGCCTGCTCAGAGAGGATGTGGAGTACCGTCCCCTGGTGAGGGTGTGCGTGTGTGTGGTCTGCACCAAACCTTCACCCCTACACGTCCTCCCACTCTGGTGTCAGCATGTGGACATAGAGCTTGCCTGACGTCTGGCTGGACACTGGAGAGAGGTCTTCAGACTAGCTTAGCAGGAAAGAAGTTTGGGCCAGACTTGGAGGATAGGGCCTGGATGTGTCCCCAGGCTTGGGATGGGACCAGGGTAGGCATAACCAGGGTCTGGGAGGAGCTAGCCCTGACCTGGGCCATGGCCTGACCCTGTCTGCCCAACCACCCCAGTAGGGATGTACTATTGCCCACAAAGCCAGCACCACCACGGCAAACAGGGCAAATGCTTCTCTGGGTTTGCTTCTTGGCAGTTTTGCTTGAAGGTTCCTTTGGGAAAAATCCCCCTCAGCCTTCACTAAACCTGCTCCTTTTGGGATTTGCTTTCTTCAGGCCCTCTCAGCCTGACCAGCTCAGCCAGGAACCGGTTTTCTGCCATTTTCCCCATAGGCATTTACAAATACACCATGTTAGTTGCTAGGGTCAGGAGGGAGGAAGCTGCTGTCTCCAGGGAAGGCAGGTGGGTGAAGAGATAAGAATTAGGGACTTGGTGCTTGGGGATCAGAAGCAGTGGCTGCTTCATGGCTTGTCCTTGCCCTTGGTCTTGGTCATCCGGAATGTACACAAACCCTGATGGCTCCTCCATGTCCTCTCTAGACTTTAAATGCGCTCTTGGCTATGGGGCCTGGGGCAGGAGAGGCCCAGGGCGTGCCTGTGAAGATCCTGGACTGTGACACCATCTCCCAAGCCAAGGAGAAGATGCTGGACCAGCTTTATAAAGGAGTGCCTCTTGCCCAGCGGCCAGACCCTCGCACCTTGGATGTTGGTAAGGGCATGGATAGCATTTGGGGACCTGAGCCATTGTTGGGCCTAGGATGTTCTGGGACCAGTCCTCATTGACAGCTTATCACCCAGGGTGGGTAGGATGTTGAGGGTCACTCCCTGGTGAGGGGCCCTGCTTCTGGTTTTTGGAGAGGTTGAGTAGTGCTGCCCCTGAGGGAGGGGCTAAGGTCCCTGTGGAAAAAGAGGTGGGTTCCCCTGTGGGAAGTGTATCCCGGAAGCCTTGGACCAAGTCCTACCTTGCCCTTGCAGAGTGGCGGTCTGGGGTGGCTGGGCACCTCATTCTGTCTGACGAAGATGTCACTTCTGAGGTCCAGGGTCTGTGGAGGCGTCTGAACACCCTACAGCATTACAAGGTGGGAGGGGTGGAAGTTGGAGGAGGGGTGTAGTGGTGGTGGGGCTGGTGGAGGGATCACCAGCTGTGGTCAGCAGGTCCCAGATGGAGCAACTGTGGCCCTTGTCCCCTGCCTCACCAAGCACATTCTCCGGGAAAACCAGGATTATGTCCCTGGAGAGCGTGAGTACCACTTCCCACCATAGTCCTCTGCCCTTGCTTTGCCTAGTCCTGGGTTTGGGGAAGGTCCTCTGGAGCTCAGGGCAGGCTTGTACCTATTTCGTTTCTGCCCTGAGGAAGGGCAGGTGCCACCAACCAAGTGCCTCCAAGTTGTGGGAAAGTTGGCAGGATGCAGGGTGCCTGGGCACCTGGTGAGGGGTGACAGTATGGTCTCTTGGCACAGGGACCCCAATGCTGGAGGATGTAGATGAGGGAGGCATCCGGCCCTGGCACCTGGTGAAGCCAAGCGAGGAACCAGAGCCACCCAGGCCTCGGAGGGGCAGTCTTCGGGGTGGGGAGCGTGAGCGAGCCAAGGCCATCCCTGAGATCTACCTGACACGCCTGCTGTCTATGAAGGTGGGGCAGCCAAGGTTTGGCAGGGCCAGGAGCAGGAGTGGGACAGGCAGCAGGGTCTGGCTGTGAGGAGAATGGCCACTCACAGGATTTGGAGTGGGTTGGGGCTCAGACCTCATATCAGAAGGTGTCTGAGGCTGGGCTGTCGCTGAGGTCCCCTTGCCAAGCGCCTCTCGCTGCTCCCCCCATTCTCATAGGGTACTCTGCAGAAATTTGTGGACGACCTGTTCCAGGTGATTCTCAGCACCAGCCGCCCTGTGCCACTCGCTGTTAAATACTTCTTTGACCTGCTGGATGAGCAGGCCCAGCAGCATGGCATCTCCGACCAGGACACCATCCACATCTGGAAGACCAATAGGTGGGGCGGGCTGCTGAGCCTTAGACATGTGTGTGGGGGGCCTCTCTCCTGCCTCCCCAGCACACCCGTGGGCCATGTCTGCCCCTCTGCAGCTTGCCGCTGAGGTTCTGGATCAATATAATAAAAAACCCGCAGTTTGTGTTCGACGTGCAGACGTCTGATAACATGGACGCGGTGCTCCTCGTCATTGCACAGACTTTCATGGATGCCTGCACCCTGGCTGACCACAAGCTGGGCCGCGTGAGTGGGTCTGGGGTGGACAGTGCCGAATGTATCCAGAATCCAGACTTGCTTGAGAATTTTCAAGGAAGAGGGTTAGGGGAGACCTCTAACATCCCCAGGCCAGGCTTTTTTCCACGGGGGCTCCCTAGAAGGTGGCAATGTCTTAGTCTTAAGTGATGAGCAAGAGTAGGGAGCTTTGCGTGCCAAGGATTAAGACTTGGGCAGTAAGACCAGGGTCACTGGTCAGCAGGGAGCCCAAGAAGGCCTGAGAATGGGAGTTTTGTGGTCAGACCTGAGAGTTCTGTGGAACATCCTGGCAATGTGCTGTGGGACTGGCGTGTGGGAGTCCAGAGAGGAAGCTGTGCTATCCTCCAACAAGCAGGGGGCAGGTTCAAGCTGGGCGAGAGCGTGCTGGACAAGCAGAAGCAGTAGGTTGAATATGAAAGATAAAGGAGAGGGTCACATATGACCCCTGGGCCTCTGGCTATGGTGAGCACAGGTTTGGAGAAGGCGAGCGTAATGTTTGGGGGCCACCAGGTGGTATCCAGGTGGAGACATGGACAGTTCAATCCCAGAGCAGCTCTGGGCTGCCTGGTGGATTTGGTTTCCTAGGGAGGTGGAGGTGTCTGCCTCCAGCACAGTGGAGCAGAGTGCAGGGGGTGCCAGGGTTAGAGGGATATGTGGCAGAGGGGAGCTGGAAGGCTCAGAAGTGGTCTGAGCCATCTGGTAGCACAGAGATTGAGAGTGTGTTGTCCCATGCTAAGAGTCCCATGACATGGGGATCCCCCATATCCCAGCAGAGCCCTTTTATGGATCTGCAGGTCCACAGGTGGGATCTGCTGAGCCCAGACCCTTGGGCCACAGTTGTGTTGTGACTTCTTCAGAGAGGCATGTATAGGACTCTCTGAAGAAATAAAATGTGAAGTTCCACCCTGCAGCACTGCCTTTTGGGCCCCATTTTGTTCCTGTTCTCATCATTCTGCCTGCGAAGAGCTGAGAATCACAGGGCCACACCAGGACCCATGAGGCCCCTTCCAAGGCTGGCTGCTATGTAGAGGCCAAGTTTTTTGTCAGACCTTCCCAGTATCTCCCCTTCCTACCAGAACAGCAAATGGCTCCTGGGTAGCTTAGGAATAATCCAAACCAGGAATGCCACAGTGCCCCCATGGGGTGTTGAGGAGAAAGCAAGGATCCTGACCCTGTTCACTTCAAGATCTTTCCTACCTTTCCACCAGCTTTAGGATGAGGCAAAGGTCCTCGGAATAGAATTATGCTGCCCAGAGCCTGCGGTTGCTGGGAATTGTGTCTGGGTGTATTAACTGACTTGAGAGACTCACTTCAAATCCTAGTTCAGCCGCTCAGGAGTGAGGTGGTCTGTGGAAATTTGCTTAATTTTCTATGTCACAGTTAGCTGATTTTTAAAATGATTACATTGGGAATGAATGTCATGCGTCCTGCCCTGCGTGCCCCTGCTAGAGCCGGATGGAGGCAGGTGGAGCTGAGCATTGACTTCAGGATTATCCGAGGAGGAACTTGATTGACATCAGACATGGGATGAGATGTTGGTGGAGGGCAGGGAGCAGAGGAGGACGCTCCTACAGAAGGAAGTGGGCTAGGGTGACCAGCCAGCCTGGCCTGCCAGGACTGAGGGGCTTCCTGAGATGTTGGGCTTCTAGTTTTAAAACTGAAGCAGTACTGGGAAACCCTGAATGGTCAATCACCCTATAACAGGGGCTCTCACCCTTCCTTCTTTCATTGCCTTCCTGCTGGCTCCCAGGACTCCCCCATCAACAAACTTCTGTATGCTCGGGATATTCCCCGTTACAAACGGATGGTGGAAAGGTACTGGAGGGGCCTGGGTGGGTGGAGATTGGGGGTATGTGCAGCTAAGGCCAGGGGTGGGCCGGGCGTGGACTGGGAGGAGTGGGTTTGTTTGCCTAGCAGCTGCCATGCTCCGGCTCTCTGGCAGGTACTATGCAGACATCAGAGAGACCGTCCCGGCCAGTGACCAAGAAATGAACTCTGTCCTGGCTGAGCTGTCCCGGGTAAGGCTCTCTCTGCTTCTTGTGTTGTGAGCACAAGTCTCCTGCCACAACAGTTCTTTGCAGCCCTGTGAGCTGGTTGGGGCAAGACACATACCATCATAAGTGCAGAGTGTTCCAACTGTTATTGTAAAAGGCCGGGGCTCCCAACATCTCATCATAGAGCAGGCAGGGGGGCTTGTCCTGGCAGCTGCCACCTAACCTGCTTCAGACCTTCTTGGAGTCTGTGGATGATAGATCCTAGTGTTTGGCTCCAGGCCTACCTGGCTCTGCCTGTGCACGGTCTTCCCACTGCTCTGCCTTCCTCAGCACTGTAGACATGGCCCGCCTACTCCTAAAATAGCACCAAAATGTAACTCCAGGGGAATTTATAAACAATGTTTCTGAAATGATGATGATGGTGGTAGTGATACCCATACTCGTTGCAGCTACTATTTTGGAGTGTTGCTGTGTGTCAAGCCCTTTATAGGGTGCTTTGATTATCTCATTAGAATCCCCTAAGAGGCTCAGTAGCACAGTGGTTACAGTGCCAGCCACATACACTGAGGGTAGTGGGTTCAAACCCGGCCTGGGCCAGATAAACAACCACAACAAAAAAAATAGCCAGGCGTTGTGGTGGGCGCCTGTAGTCCCAGCTACTTGGGAGGCTGAGGCAGAGGATCACTTAAGCCCAAGAGTTTGAGGTTGCCGTGAGCTGTGACACTACGGCACTCTACCGAGGATGACAAAGTGAGACTCTGTCTCAAAAAAAAAAAAAAGAAAAAAGAATCCCCATAAAAGCTCCACAGGTTAGGTGACATGACTCCATTATCCAGATGAGGAAGTTGAGGCTCAGAGATGTCCCTGCAGAGGGGCTTGAGAGTGACCTCAGGAAGTACTTAAGTTAGACCAGAGCAGGATCATGCTGGGCTCACAGCCTACAAGCAACATTCATCACACTTGCCTCTGTAATCATCTGAATGGCAGAGGATCCAGCCCAGAGCCTTGAGGAGGGCGCTAGACAGGCAGGTCCCCAGTGGAAACTCCAGCCCTTGCTGAAACTGCAGACCTGGGCTCTCTTCTTACCAAGGAAGCACTCTGCCCTACCCTGCCATGGCTGGGTATGCCTAGCCTGGGGTCCCTGGTCTGGGGGAAAGGAAGGGGGTCTCTGCTTCCCACTGCAGGGCTAGCTTGTCCTTTCTTCCACCTCTCAGGTCCCTCCTCCCTCTCTCCCTTCCCTGGGGTCCTGGGCCTCCTCCATGGCTGGCTGTATCTCTCATCTGTTTCACCTCTCATTTGGCCTCCTCCCTAGAACTATTCTGGAGACCTTGGAGCACGAGTAGCCCTGCATGAACTCTACAAGTATATCAACAAGTACTACGACCAGGTGGGCAGGCTGACCTTAGGATTTCCCTGGGAGCAGAGGGAATGGATGTGAGAGGGGGTCTGGCCCTATGACGCAGGTCTCCCCCAGGCACAGTGTTGGGGTTTCCAGAAGTGTTCTTTAAGCGTGCCTCCTGGTATTGGCTGTGCTGTTCCTGTCCCCACACTCCCTGTCCCAGCTCCTCGGTGGGCTCCCATGGATGGTGCTGGTGATGGGGGGCTAGGAGAACTGCCAGGGCCTGGAGATGGTATATAGATATGCTTGGAGGGACACAACTGCCCCCTCTTCCCTGGCCATGCCCCGACTCAGTCCCTGCCAGTCTGATGTCAGCAGTGTGCACATGGCCACCTCTGCAGGTGCAGCAGGCCTGGCGGGGTTGCATGAGCCACGAGAGGGGAGGGTGTGGGTAGAGTACCAGAGTGGGTAAGGTACAATGGAACTATAATAGTTAGGGGGCTTTCTGGGGAACCCTGGGTTGGGCCTGAAGATCTAAGCACCCACCAGTCAGCCTACCGAGTGCCTGGTGGGATTGTCCACTCAGACATTTGTGTGGCACCAGCAACATGGCCAGTGCTATTCAGAGATAAGGAACCTGGCTCATGGCCCACAGCCTTCCTTGGCATGGTGTGGGCCACAGGGTGGGGGAGTGTGTGTGACAGTCACAGACGGACCCTCCTGGAGACATGGTGGCCATGGCAGTACCCGCTTATGCTTATGATTGCTCGTTTGATTAATGTCTATCTCCTTCTCCACATCTGTCTGCTCATTACTGGGTCCCTGTTCCTTGCTGGGTACCTGCCATATATGTCTCAAGAAGTGCTGTTGTGGGGCGGCTCCTGTGGCTCAGCGAGTAGGGCGCCAGCCCCATATACCGAAGGTGGCGGGTTCAAGCCCGGCCTCGGCCGAACTGCAAAACAAAAAAATAGCCGGGCGCTGTGGCGGGCCCCTGTAGTCCCAGCTACTTGGGAGGCTGAGGCAAGAGAATCGCTTAAGCCCAAGAGCTGGAGGTTGCTGTGAGCTGTGTGACGCCACGGCACTCTACCCAGGGCGATAAAGTGAGACTCTGTCTCTACAAAAAAAAAAAAAGCACAGGGCAGTGCCTATGGCTCAATGAGTAGGACGCCAGCCCCATATACCGAGGGTGGTGAGTTCGAACTCGGCCCTGGCCAAACTGCAACAAAAAATAGGCGCGTGCCTGTAGTCCCAGCTACTTGGGAGGCTGAGGCAAGAGAAATCACCTAAAACCCAAGAGCTGGAGGTTGCTGTGAGCTGTAACGCCATGGCACTCTAACAAGGGCGACAAAGTAGAACTCTGTCTCTTAAAAAAAAAACAATGACAACAAAAAAAACAAAAAAGAAAAAAAAGAAAAGCACAGAGCAAGGCTTGCTCTCATTCAACATAGGAACCACATAACCAAACTCTAGTCGACTATCCACTGTTTGAGGTGATTCTCCAGTTGGTTAATTCCTCTAAGCAGGTCCTATAGGTTTGGCCATCCCCTGCCCTTTTCACAACTCATTTGTGCCTCTGTCACAAGGTCTGAGAAAACAAAAGTGAAATGGAAATTAATATATTTATTCCTTTAGGACAAGTCTAGTAAATGTTAAATGACAAAGAGTTGAGGCTTTTGTTTAAAAGTGAAGAAAGGATCAGATTGTTTATGTTTTTCCTATACTGGCTTGGTAAAATGCTAGAGGAAATATTTCATCTGAAATATCAGAGCTAAATTCAAATCTTGATTTTGACCCTCAGTTTTTCATATGTAACATAGGAGTGGGTGCTCAGTACATTTCAATTCCTGTCCTTCCAGGCTAACTGGGGTTGACTGTAGCTACTTTTCCTCTAAAATTTGGATTCTGTAAGAACAGCATAGCTGGCTCGGTGCCTGTGGCTCAATGGGCTAAGGCGCCAGCCACATACACCTGAGCTGGAGGGTTCTAATCCATCCTGGACCTGCCAAACAATGACGGCTACAACCAAAAAATAGCCAGGTGTTGTGGTGGGCGCCTGTAGTCCCAGCTACTTGGGAGGCAGAGGAAAGAGACTCACTTGAGCCCAGGAATTGGAGGTTGCTTTGAGCTAATGCCATAGCACTCTATCCAGGGTGACCGCTTGAGGCTCTTTCACAAGAAAAAAAAAAAAAAAAAAAGAACAGCATAGCTCCCGCTCATTTCCTCTTTCCAGACCACTCTAAGTCCAAATTCTGAGAGTCTAGGCAGTGCCTGTGGCTCAGTGAGTAGGGCACCGGCCCCATATATCGAGGGTGGCAGGTTTGAACCTGGCCCCGGCCACGGCCAAACTACAATAGAATAGCCAGCGTTGTGGCGGGCGCCTGTAGTCCCAGCTACTCAGGAGGCTGAGGCAAGAGAATTGCCTAAGCCTAAGAGCTGGAGATTGCTGTGAGCTATGACGCCACAGCACTCTACCGAGGGTGACAAAGTAAGACTCTTGTCTTTAAAAAAAAACAAACTCAAAGTCGTGAGGAAATCACACAAGTAAAATATGAGTGATAATAATTATGTTGTTAAGTGAAACCTAAACAATGGCTCACAAAACCAAGAGATGATATCTATGGTTAATTTGAGAGACATGAAATACCTTATTCTCCACCTCCCTCCCAGCATCAATAACATCCACTCCTGCCTAACTAGAGGAAGTATGACCCAGATCTTCAACAGCAGCCTCTAAGAGAATATCTTTTTTCAGCCAGGTGCAGTGGCTCATACCTGTAATCCTAGCACTCTGGGAGGCCAAGGCAGGTGGGGTGGATTGCCTGAGCTCTTAAGTTCGAGACCAGCTTGAGACAGAGCGAGACCCCCATCTCTAAAAAAAACAGCCGGGGGTTGTGGTGGGCACCAGTAGTCCCAGATACTCAGGAGGCTGAGGCAATGGGATCACTTGAGCCCAAGAGTTTGAGATTGCTGTGAGCTATGACGACACAGCGCTCTACCCAGGGCAACAAAGTAAGATTCTGTCTCAAAAAACAACTATCTTTTTTCAACCAAGGGTGCAAGTGTTCCTTAGAAACTAGTCCAATGGATGCCTTTGATTATTTTTCATACAACTCCAGAAAGATGTACCTGCTCATCCTCTAATATTCTCCCAGCATTTTTCCCAGTTGCCCTTCTATCTGCCTTATACACATGTGGGTTTTGAGATGAAGCTAAGGGACTTGGACCGATTCTGCCACCTCCTCTTTTTTCTAGTGCCTTTTAAGAGTGCTCTTTTATTTCCTCTTGTTCATTTTCTTTCCTCACATCCTCAGAAATCTCTTTCCTTATCTAAAAAGGATCCCAATAAAATGCTTCATGACAAATCCAACTACCTATTTATTTTCCTTGAAATATATATTTAATATGGACATCTCTCCCCCCCACCGCCTTCACTTCCAGAAATATCATTCAATGCTGGTCCTCCTACAATCTAACTCCCTTTTGGCTGCTTCTACCTGATGACCTCAGGTACTGTCCAGGGCCGCATCTGGCTCCTGTCTCTATACACCATAGCCTGGGAGGCCTACCCTACATTTCACCCCATGGTTTAAATGTTTACTATAGTTTAACACAGACAGTTCTCAAATTCTTATCTGGACTCAGCTCTTAACACAGGTTTCAGCATCCTATCTCTAGAAAATAATTAGGCATTTGTTTTTGGATGTCTTACTATATCATACTCCACAAAATAATAATGGAACTTAACTTCTCCTCAAAAATGAGTTTCCCTTTCTATTCCTATCAATGAGATTTCCTCTCCCCACCATCCATTTGAAGATCAATCAAGATCAAATACTCCACCGGGTAGAATGCACTTATTCTCAGTTCTATATTCTCTCCTGCATGTTTCACATGTGGCTAGATGGCTATGCAAATGAGATAGAAGAGGTGGAACTCCACACCCCTTGCCAGAATTAATTCAACAATTTAACTCATTCTTTTGCTTTCAGGCTTTCCTTTTTCTTTTTTTAAGACAGAGTCTCACTATGTTGCCCCTGGTAGAGTGCTCTGGCATCACAGCTCACAGCAACCTCCAATTCTTGGGCTTAAGCGATTCTATTGCCTCAGCCTCCTAAGTAGCTTGGGGACTACAGGCACCCGCCATAATGGCTGGCTATTTTTTGGGTGTGGTTGTCATTGTTGATTTTAGCTGGCCAGGGCCAGGTTCAAACCCGCCAGCCTTGGTATATGTGGCTGATGCCCTACCCACTGAGCTATGGACGCCACCCTCAGACATTCCTTTTTCAAATCTTATCACAAATTGATGAATCATTTTTGCTTAAAACATTAGTTTTATCATGTTATTGGCCTAACTACCTATCTACAAGCCTGCAAGAACACATCCAACTGGTTTACTTAGGACCCCAGGGATCCAACCCCTGTGATCTACCTTTCCTCCCTATTACACCTCCCACCCCAGGAAGCTTAATCAGCTCCCAAATATCATCTGTACCACTCCTCATCCCCATTCCCCCATGGCCTCTGCTTATGCTGGACTTTTCCTTTAGTCTTACTCAAATAAAACTGAACTTCTTTCATGACATCTTCCCTCTACTGCTTAGACATAAATGGATCACAGACTTCCCCAAGCTCTGACAAAGCTCATTATTAACATTCAGGCAATTGTTCTTCTCCTTATGCCTACCTATTTTTACTAATTAAACAGGAGGATCCTTGGGGACAACACCCATGTTATATTCAGAATCACAGACTTAAGAGCTCAAGTGACTTCTCAAGTCATTCAAGTTTAACCCTTGTAAAACGCCTTTTTTACGCCTTCTATATAGACACTCATAGCAAAAAGTGTGCCAAGTTTTTTTTCTTTTTTTGGTAGAGACAGAGTCTCACTTTATCACCCTCAGTAGAGTGCAGTGGCGTCACACAGCTCACAGCAACCTCCAGCTCTTGGTCTTAGGTGATTCTCTTGCCTCAGCCTCCCGAGTAGCTGGCACAACGCCTGGCTATTTTTTTTGTTTTGTTTTTGCAGTTTGGCCGAGGCTGGGTTTGAACCTGCCACCTTCGGTATATGGAGCCGGTGCCCTACTCGCTGAGCCACAAGTGCTGCCCAAGTGTGCCAAGTTTTATTCTATTGATAAGGAGTGTACCTACATTTTACTTATTTATTAAATATCCTTATCTTCCAGATCACAAAGTTGTATGTCATGCTTTGGACTTAAACTTATAAACGAGTTAGCCAGAGATATTAAAGTGGTAATGTAACATGACCAGGTTTGTTTTATTAAGATGTTGAGGATAGTCTTGGAAGGAAAAGGGGAGAAAAGGAAACATAGCAGAAGTCTATGGCAAGATAACAGATAAAACAGGGATCTGGAGGGGAAAGTCAGTGAAGAAGAGGGGAAACCAAATTCAAAAGTCATTCTGAGAATTTGGTGACCAACTAAGTGTGGCCCCACTAATGGAAGGGATCCAGTGATGAGCACCATACAGCACAGAATTCCCACAGTGGCACTGGCAGTACAAGGGCTCCCCTAACTCATGAATAAAGTGCACTGAGGCTACAGCTATAATGCACTCTTGTTTCTTCTAAGTCTCTTTTTCCTCCACCATTCTCAACCCACTGCCTGCCCTCTACATCAAGAGTCAGACTATATATTTTTTTGTTAATTAGTTTGAATTTCTAGAGAGATTCTGGTTATCAGCCCTTTGTCAGATTGTTTTTTTTTTGGCGGTTTTTGGCTAGGGCTGAGTTTGAACCCACCACCTCCGGCATATGGGGCCAGTGTCCTACTCCTTTAAGCCATAGGTGCCACCCCCTTTGTCAGATTCAAAACAAGCAAACATCTCTTCCCATTCTGAAGGTTGTCTGTTTGCTTTGTGTCCTCAGCTGTATAGAAACTATTTAGCTTGATTTAAGTCCCATTTATTTATTTTTGTTATTGCTGTGATTGCTGATGGGAGTCTTCTTCACAAAATCTTTCCCTAGGCCAATATAATCAAGAGTTTTCCCCCACACTTTCTCACTATGGGTGCCCTTGGTAGCGTGCCATGCTGTCACAGCTCACAGCAACCTCCAACTCTTGTACTCAAGCGATTCTCTTGCCTCAGCCTCCCAAGTAGCTGGGACTACAGGCAACTGCCACAATGCCCAGCTATTTTTTAGTTGCAGTTGCCATTGCTGTTTAGCTGGCCTGGGCTGGGTTCGAACTCACCAGCCTCAGTGTATGTGGCCAACGCTGTAACCACTGTGCTATGAGCGCCAAGCCATGAGTTAATTTTTTTAAGTGGTGAGAGGTGCAAGTCCAATTTAAAGTCTTTTACATCCAAGAAAAAATGCTCATCCCCTCTAATCATCAGAGAAATGCAAATCAAAACCACTTTGAGATATCACTTAACTCCAGAGAGACAAGCCCACATCACAAAGTCCCAAAGCTGCAGATCTTGGCATGGTTGTGAAGAGAAGGGAACACTTTTACACTATTGGAGAGATTGCACACTAGTGCAGCCTCTTTCAAAAGCAGTATGGAGAGCCTCAGAGAGCTGAAAGTAGACATTCTATTTGATCTCACAATCCCATTAACAGGTATCTACCCAGAAGAAAAGAAGTTATTTTATCATAAGGACATTTGCAAATAGAATGTTTACTACAGGGCAGGGCAGTGCCTGTGGCTCAGGCTCAGTGAGTAGGGTGCTGGCCCCATATACAGAGGGTGGCGGGTTCGAACCTGGCTTCAGCCAAACTGCAACAAAAAACAGCCAGGCATTGTGGCGGGCAACTGTAATCCCAGCTACTCGGGAGGCTGAGGCAAGAGAATCACCTAAGCCAAGAGCTAGAGGTTGCTGTGAGCTGTGATGCCAAAGCACTTTACTGAGGGCAACAAAGTGAGATTCTGTCTCAAAAAAAAAAAAAAGAATGTTTACTACGGTTCAATTCACTATTGCCAAGATGTGGAATCAACCCAACCCATCAATTCATAAATGATAAATAAACTGTAGTACATGTATACCATGGAATACTATTCAGCCATAAAAGAGATGAAAACTTTAAATCTTTTGTATTGGGCGGTGCCTGTGGCTCAGTCAGTAAGGCGCTGGCCCCAAATACCGAGGGTGGCAGGTTCAAACCCAGCCCTGGCCAACATGCAACAAAAAAATACCCGGGTGTTGTGATGGGTGCCTGTGGTCCCAGCTACTTGGGAGGCTGAGGTAGGAGAATCGCTTAAGCCCAGGAGTTGGACGTTGCTGTGAGCTGTGTGACACGACAGCACTCTAGGTCTGGAGGACGATAAAGTGAGACTCTGTCTCTATAAATAAATAAATAAATCTTTTGTATTTACCTGGATATATTTGGAGAACATCCTCCTAAGTAAATTATCACAAGAATGAAAAAGTATCCAGTGTAATAAATACTAATATTAAACCAACAGATGAACAACTACATTCCTACAGGACAAAAAAACACAACTGCATGCAAATAAGAGTGAAGGCGAGAAGGGGTAGGAGGGAGATTTGGTGTGCTATCACCTAACGGGCACAATGTAAGGGTATATGGCACACTCCCACATGAAGGGCTCAACTATAACTTGAACTCCACCTAACAAATGCAAACAATATAACCTAATTGTACCCTTATATTAATCTGAAATTAAAAAAAAAAAAGCCAAACTATAATATAAATCACCACTATTGTTCAAATTACCACTGTTGCTTCCAAGTTTAATAAAAATTTTTTCTTATCCTTTTAGAGAGCTATTTAGAGAATGTTATTCCAGTCGTGGTTTTCTGAACTGGCAGCATCTGTACCACTTGAGAGCTTATTAGAAATGCAAATTCTTGGGTCCCAACCCACACCTACTGAATCAGAATCTAAGGTAGAACTCAGTAATCTGTTTTGATTAACCTCTAGGCGATTCTTAATGCATGCTAATGTTTGAGAAGCACTAACCTCTCCAGATCAGGGCTTTCAATTCTATATCCATTTTCCATCACTCTATACCAGGTACGATTTCAAGACCAAAATGTAAATTTACAAATGCACCTCTGTGAGAAAAATTAGGAAAGCATTCATTATTCTAAGGAATCCACATACACTGGGTGAATCATTGATTTAGAAGATTTAAAGATAGAACTCCAGTCAGTCTCAAAAAATGACTATAATAAAAAGTTAGATACCAATTTTCAGATAAGTTTCTTTAAAGATTTTACCCCCAATTGTAGAAAATTAAAGACTCAATGAAGCATCTAGAGATCTTCTCACCCTTTCCTTACAAGAACCTTTTTTTTTGGAGGGGGGCAGTTTTGGGCTGGGTCTGGGTTTGAACCCACTACCTCCGGCATATGGGGCCAGCGTCCTACTCATTTGAGCCACAGGTGCCGTTCTAGAACCTTCATAACATAAGGTGAAGTGGTAGGTATAGCGTAAGACAGATGACAAACCCTAATCTCACTTTTTTTTTTTTCTGAGACAGATGCTCAAGCTGTTGCCCTGGGTAGAGTGCCATGGCATCACAGCTCACAGCAACCTATAAGTCCTGGGCTCAAGTGATTCTCCTGCCTCCACCTCCCAAGTAGGTGGGACTACAGGCCCCTTCACAACACCTGGCTATTTTTTGTTGCAGCCGTCATGATTGTCTGGCAGGCCCAGGCTGGATTTGAACCCGCCAGCTCAGGTGTACGTGGCTGGCACCTTAGCCATTTGAGCCACAGGCACCGAGCCTCACTTCTTTTTTATTTATTTAAGTCATTTGTACATAGATCATAAATACATTTATGTCATTATGGGATTCAATGTGTTGATTATTTGTACAAATTGGAGTGCTTACATCTTACTAATTAACATAGCCTTCAACTCATTTACCCAATTATAACATTAAGACAATTGTGTTCTACACCTGATAGATCCAACTTGTACTGTGCGGTCCCCCCCCACCTCTCCCCTTCATCCTAGGCTATAGTTCTGTTTCATTTTTCTTTTTTCTTTTTTGAGACAGTGCCTCAAGCTTGTCACCCTGGATAGAGTGCTGTGCCTCCAATTCCTGGGCTCAAGCGAGTCTCCTGCCTCCGCCTCCCAAGTAGCTGGGACTACAGGCACCCGCCACAACGCCCGGCCATTTTTTAGTTGCAGCCGTCATTGTTGTTTGGCAGGCTCGGGCTGGATTCGAACCCACCAGCTCAGGTGTATGTGGCTGGTGCCTTAGCCCATTGAGCCACAGGCGCCAAGCCAGTTGTGTTTCATTTTTCATATGCAAGTGTGAGTGATTATAAATTGGTTTCACAGTAGTACCGAGTACACTGGATTTTTTTTTTCCCATTCCTGTGATACTGTACCAAGAATATTTTCCAGCTCTATCCATGTAAACATAAAAGAGGTAACCTAATCTTACTTCTTAAGGTCATCATCAATAAGCACAAATAAATTAATCTATCCTTTAAAATGGAGTTTGGGCCTTCCCATAATAATCTGTGATACCTGTTTTGCCCAGCAGCAATTATCTGTTAAGCTGTCCCTTATCAAACGTATACTCCCTGAATGAACATTGTTTGAGACTGAGTCTCACTCTGTGGCCTTGGGTAGAGTGCAATAGCATCATCATAGTCATAGCAACCTTAAACTCTTGAGGGGCAAGATCCTCTTGCCTCAGTGTTTCTTTCTTTCTTTCTTTTTTTTTTATAGAGATAGAGTCTCATTTTGTCGCCCTTGGTACAGTGCTATGGCATCACCCAGCTCATAGCAACCTCCAGCTCCTAGGCTTAGGCGATTCTCTTGCCTCAGCCTCCCAAGCAGCTGAGACTATAGGTGCCCGCCAAAATGCTCAGCTATTTTTTTGTTGCAGTTTGGCTGGGGTTGGGTTTGAACCTGCCACTCTCGGTATATGGGGCCAGTGCCCTACCCACTGAGCCACAGGGGCCGCCCAGTTTTTCTATTGTAAGTAGAAACAAGGTCTCGCTCTTGCTCAGGCTGGTCTCAAAATCTTGAGCTCAAACAATCTACTTGCTTCGGTCTCCCAGAGTGCTAGGATTACAGGCGTGAGCCACAGTACCCAGCACCTGAATGAGCACTGTAAGGGATCCTGCTCAGGTTCATTTGTCCAATGAGTTGGAACCTATTGTGTGGCAGATACTATGGTAGCAATAAGGAGACAGCAAATCAGCTCCCACTGAGCTTGCATTAAATAAGTATTTTAAATTACACTTGAGTTAAGCACTGACAAGTATAGATATAGATGCTAAGAGTCTACTATAGCAAAGGAACCTTGGTCTGCTGGCCAATCATAAACACCTGGGACAGCTTCTAATCATACCAATGTCCAAGACCCACCCCACATCAAACAATTCAGAACTTTGAGAACTTGGACATTAGTTTATATTTTATTTTATTACTTTTTTTGTTTTTATTGAGACAGAGTCCTACCCTGTGTCCTGAGCAGAGCATAATGGCATCATAGCTCACTGCAACCTCAGACTTGGGCTGTGGGCATCCTGCTGCCTCAGCCTCTAGAAGCTGCTGGGATTATAGGTGCTTGCCAAGGCGCCTGGCTGGGTTTTTCCATTTTTTTAGGAGTCGGAGACTCACTCTCTCTCAGGCACTCTCCCTCCTCAGCCTCCCACAGTGCTGGGATTACAGGTG
>CAUYON010093154.1:0-15214 GCA_963573935.1 Arctocebus calabarensis
TGTAGTCCCAGCTACTTGGGAGGCGGAGGCAGGAGACTCGCTTGAGCCCAGGAATTGGAGGTTGCTGTGAGCTGCAATGCCACGGCACTCTATCCAGGGTGACAGCTTGAGGCTCTGTCTCAAAAAAAAAAAAAAAAAATACCACCTGTTTCCACTAAGAAAGCTAAAAGGTCTTTTCCCTAGTTTTTTTATTGTAATGTTTCTATCATATTGGATATACCCCAAAGAATGAAGATTAAAATACAAAAGGAAAAAAAAACTAAAAAAAAAGTTTTTCCTATACATGAGTTCAAGTACTTTAATGGAGCATCAATTTTTGTTGTTGCCTTTTTTTTTTTTTTAAACAATGAGGTTTTGCTGTTATCCAGGCTGGAGTACAGTAGCATGATCACAGCTCACTGCAGTCTGGAACTCTTGGCCCTAAGCAATCCTGCTGCCTCAGACTCCCAAGAGTAGCTGGGACTGTAAGTGTGAACCACCTCACCCAGCAGTAATAATTTAAAGTCTATAAAAGAGACATCTATAAGTTTGAACAGGTTAAAATTAACAGGAAAAGCCTCAAGGAAAAGATTCACTGTGGCATAATCAATCCCTTTATAGTGGTTGTGGAAAAAAAGTGTAAGTTTAATTATACTACTTACTCCCAAGGACGGAAGACAATAAGATAAAATACTGAAAAAAAAAAAAGATAAAATATTGAGAATGTGAACTAGACTGATAGGGGGTTATGCAGGCAAACTATTCTCAGGAGGGCAAAGGCCCAGTAATGCCTTTTCCAAGATCTACACCTTGCACCAATAACACCCAAACGACAGGGTTCCCTGTTCTGCTTGAGAGAAGGCAAGAAGATAGGAGGTGACACTTTCAGCTCTCCGAGACAGTGGGGTTCTCTCAGACATAACTTTGTCATGATAAAGAGAAAGGCGGGAGGCACCTGTGGCTCAGTGGGTAGGGCATCAGCCCCACATACTGAGGGTGGTGGGTTCGTACATGGCCCCAGCCAAACTGCAACAACAACAACAAAAAAGTAGCCAGGCTTTGTAGCAGGCGCCTGTAGTCCCAGCTACTCAGGAGGCTGAGGCAAGAGAATCGCCTAAGTCCAGGAGTTGGAGTGATGCCATAGCACTCTACCAAGGGCAATAAAGTAAGACTCTGTCTCAGGAAAAAAAAAAAAAAAAGATAAAGGGAAAGCCAAATGATTCTCAAAGTATTTTCAGGACTACATCACACGATTACGTCAGATTCCTCTTCAGCCAATCTCCCAAGGTTGGATTAGGTGTTGTTATGGACTCGTGTCGCTCTGAATTTACCCCATCAAAGTATTCATCATACTTAATGGTTATCTTTTTTTTTTTTTTGTAGAGACAGAGTCTCACTTTATCGCCCTTGGTAGAGTGCTGTAGCGTCACACTGCTCACAGCAACCTCCAGCTCCTGGGCTTAGGCGATTTCTTGCCTCAGCCTCCAGAGTAGCTGGGACTACAGGAGCCCGCCACAATGCCCGGCTATTTTTCTGGTTTTTGCAGTTCGGCCAAGGCTGGGTTTGAACCCGCCACCTTGGGCATATGGGGCCAGCGCCCTACTCACTGAGCCACAGGTGCCGCCCTTAATGGTTATCTTTTTATTGATTTGTATCCATAATGATGGAACTATATCTGTTGCTCACCAACATACCACTAGTGTCCAGCACAGAGCCTGACATATGACAGGAGCTCAAATGTCTGATGAATGAAAATCAAGTACCAAGAAAGCATCCGAGATCATGATTAGATGTCATGAAAAGCTACTGACAACAATCTATTTCTCCTTACTGAGGCAAAAAGTAGGAAAGCGGGATGAAAATTATGTATATAGGCTGTAATGCCTGAGCGAGCTTCAACCGCTGAATGCCAGTGCGAGCTTTAGCCATCAATAATTCCGTCTGTGGTCTGCCTCTGTGTCATTCATCAGGGGGGCTGGGTGGCAGCGACACAGACCTAAGAAACTATTACCAAATCCCATTCATAAGGGTTTGTGCCTACTATGTTTTCTTCAAAGCGTTTTATAGTTTTAGCTTTTACATGTAGGTATTTGATCCATTTTGATTAAATTTTTATATATGATGTGAGTTAAGAGTTCAAATAACTCTATTGTACAGAGATATCCCATTTTCCCAGAATTATTTCTTGGAAAGACTATTCTTTCCCTATTGGGTGGCTGTGACACTCTCATTGAAATTTATTAGCCACAAAATTATGATTTTATGTCTGGATTCTCCATACTATTCTATTGATTTATAATCCACTCTATGACAGTGCTACACTGTCTTGTGTATTGTAGCTTTGTAACAAGTTTTAAAATCAAGAAATGTGAATCCTCCGGGTTTGTTCTTTTCTCCATAACCTTTTTTTTTTTTTTTTTTGGTAGATACAGAATCTCACTTTATGGACCTGGGTAAAATGCCGTGGCATTTCAGCTCACAGCAACCTCTGACTCCTGCACTTATGCGATTCTCTTGTCTCGGCCTCCCAAGTAGCTGGGACTAGAGGTGCCCACCACAACACCTGGCTTTTCTTCCTAATCGTTTTGGTTACTATAGTTCCTGTGGATTTCCAAATGTATTTGGAGATCAGATTTTCCATTGTTGAAAATTGGAAGGAAAAAAAAAAAGACTTTGATAGGGATTGCATTGAACCCATAGATGAATTTATGAAATCTTGTCATCTTACATTAAACTTTCTAGTCCATGAAGTATTTTAAAAAAAAAAAGAAAGAAAATTATGTATATATATATATGAATGAATACAAAAAATTACATTATGATACAAAATCATAAATTACAAATGATTTTTTTCTCTTCTTCTAGTTGAGGACTAGTTTAGAAAGAAGGAGACATAAAAAGTAAATCCTCCTCAACCAATGATAGAATTTATTTTCTAGGGCGAGGCACAATTGCTCACGTCTATAATCCTAACACTCTGGAGGCCAAGGAGGGAGGATTACTTGAGTTCAGGAGTTTGAGATCAGCCTGAGCATGAGCAAGAGAAAGACCCTGTTTTTACTAAAAAAGATCCATTAGCCAGAAGTCCTGGCTGGAAACTGTAGTCCAGCAACTCGGGAGGCTAAGGCAGGAGGATCACTTGAGCCTAGAGATTAAGGTTGCTGTGAGGTAAACTGATGTCAAGGCACTCTAGCTGGGGGCAACAGAGTAAGACTCACCTCAAAAAAGAAAAGAGGGCAACACCTGTGGCTTAAAGAAGTAGGACCTTGGTCCCATATGCTGGAGGTGGCAGGTTTAAACCCAGCCCCAGCCACAAACTACAAAAAATAAATAAATAAATAGAAAGAAACAAAAAGATACAGAAAAGAATGTGGCTGAGCTGAAAAGAAGGTTTCTAGGTTATTTCAAGAAGAAAAAGAAATATTTCATAAAACTGGCTATCAAAGAAAATGTTTGACAAAAAAACACTTTTTAGTAAAAACAGAGCCCAAAAATTATCAGGGAAAGAAAATTAGAAGGTACTAGCAAACACCTTTAGGGTCTTGATTCATGAAGGCAAGCTCAAGAGTACTTTCTCACTTCACTAAAAAGAAAGTAAATCTAAGGCAAGTAAAAATGACCTCAGGAATAGCAACAAGATTTAGTGAACTGAGAGCTACCTCTAAACTACAGCAGAGGAAAAACATAAATAGAGAAGATATCCATGATACAGAAGAAAAAAAACAGCTTCAGAGGTAAAACGTACCCACAGTCATATCTTGGCTCTGTCACTTACAGGCCATATGACTTTGAGTAAGTCCCTTTTGTTCAGAGCCTCATTTCCCTTATCTTTATTTTATTTTATTTTATTTTTAGACAGAGCCTCAAGCTGTCACCCTGGATAGAGTGCCATGGCATTACAGCTCACAGCAACCTCCAATTCCTGGGCTCAAGTGAGTCTCCTGCCTCCATCTCCCAAGTAGCTAGGACTACAGGCGCCTGCCACAATGCCTGGCCATTTTTTGGTTGCAGCCGTCATTGTTGTTTGGCAGGCCCGGGCTGGATTCGAACCCGCAAGCTCAGGTGTATGTGGCTGGTGCCTTAGCCCGTTGAGCCACAGGCGCCGAGCCTCCCTTATCTTTAAAATGGGACTATTTATTATGTAACTACTTTCTAGACTGCTAAAAAAAAATCAAGCTGAATTGCACAGGTACTTGGCACATGGTATAAATTTTAAAAAAGTTTTTTAACCTAAAAAGAAAAGAACGCTATATATTAGAAAAATGTATACCTGAATGGAAAACTAAAATTTGTTACGTAACTGTGAGAAACACAGAAAATCTCCTAGGCAGAGTACCATGGCATCATCACAGCTCACAGCAACCTCAAATTCTTGGGCTCAAATGATTCTCTTGTCTCAGGCTCCCGAGTAGCTGGGACTACAGGCATCCACCACCAGGCCCAGCTAGTTTTTCTGTTTTTAATACAGATGGGTCTCCCTCTTGCTCAGGCTGATCTCAAACTCCTGAGCTCAAGCAATCCTCCCAGGACCTCAGCCTCCCAGAGTGCTAGGATTATAGCCATTAGCCACTGTGGATGGCTGAATTTTTTTTTTTTTAATGCCACAGTAATGGAGAGACTTCTACTTCACTATAAAAAAAGGAAACATCAAAAATAAAGTATTTAAATAATGCATTATAAATTTTTAAAAATTCAAAAAGATACTATCTTACTAGGCATTTTCCCTACCCCACAAATGAATTTATGAAAAGATTTCGTCAATGGTTGGTCCTTTAAAGGTCATTCTAATGCTAAGATCCTGAAATGAAGAATACTTCATTAAGGAATGCGTAAAAAGGGGTGGTGCCTGTGGCTCAAAGGAGTTGGGCGCTGGCCCCATATGGCATAGGTGGCAGGTTCAAACCCAGCCCTGGCCAGAAACTGGGGGGGCGGGGGGGAAGGAATGCTTAAAGACTTCATAATTAACTACTGATTGAATTTGTTAGAGATTAAAAGGTTTGAAGTGCCAACATAGAGAGCCTAAAAAGTAGAGAGGCCAGATTTAACTCTATTTACCATGAATCATAAATTTCCCTGATAATAATCTTCATGCTTTCCTGATAATAATCTTCATTGCTTCATGCAATTCTGTTTCCTCATATATTAAATAATGTTACACTGTGAACCTATATTATACAAATTTATAAGTCTATACTCTAAGATATAGTTATAGTCCATATTCTAAAATTAATAGTGTTTAATTCCTGTTGACAATTATTCGTGCAATTCCATCATGAAATAACACACATTAGACAACTAATTATTTTATTCACAAAGTCTCACATTCAGATGCCATCTGTATTCCCTTGAGACTACAGAAAGCTGAAAAAACTAGTCCTTCATTAGCTACTGTCCCTCAACCTCCCATCCCTCATAAAGTATCAGCAGAAATTAGATGGATAGTAACCGAACACAATTATTAGACCTGAGATGTTTTCTTCAAGATCAGTGGTTTAAACCAGTTTCAGGAAAAGCAAAGAAAACATACTCACATCTAGGCTCAGTCCAGAAAAGGTTTTCTGAAGCTCCTTGGCAAATTCCAAATTATGTAGCACTTCCTCATATTTCTCTACTGCTTCCTGCCAAACAGGATGAGAAAACATCAATTGTGTACCCTTCTAAGTAAATATGTGAAAATAAGTGGTCCTTAAGTACAACAGAGGAGATTTAAGACTTTATGAACCAGCTATTTATTATACATATACAGAAAGGCACTTACCAAAAGAGTAGGAAGAAACAGTATTAGTACAAGTTATATAAAGTTATATTTAAAAATTTAGTTTTAAGGTTATAAACTTAATTTTTATATTAGAAATCTGAGTCCTAATTCTACCCTGAAGTCTAAGGTTAGATAGTCCTATGGAGGTTTTTTGTGGGTTTTGTTTTGGGGTTTCTTTGGTTATTGTTTGTTTTTTTTGAGACAGTCTCTCTTTGGTGTCCTTGGAGGAGTGCCATGGTATCATAGCTCAAAGCAACCTCAAACTCTTGGGCTCAAGCAATTCTCTTACCTCAGCCTCCTGAGTAGCTCAGACTACAGGCGCCCACCACAGTGCCCAGCTATTTTTAGAGACAGAGTCTCACTCTTGCTCAAACTCCTGAACTCACATAATCGACCCACCCTGACCTCCCACAGTGCTAAGATTACAGGCAAGAGCCACTGCACTGGGCCAAAAGGCCTAAGGAGTTTTGGGGTTTTTTTTTTTTTTTTGCAGTTTTTGGCCGAGGCTGGGTTTGAACCCACCACCTCTGGGACATGGGGCTGGCGCCCTACTCTTTGACCTACAGACCTCACCCCAACCAAAGCCTGTGGGTTTTAATAGCTCTGAGCCAATGGAATTCCTCTGTCAATATTAATTCTATTAACTCAAATCTATTAACCAAGTAGCATGGTGAGTATCGCACAGATGAACATGCAACTTTAAAACATTTATAATAACGTAGAAAAGACTTGTAAATAATTACCCACAACAGACAAAATTAAATAAGTACTGTAATAGAAATAACAAGCAATATCCTACAGGAAATTTAAAGGTGCAAATTTATCATTTAAAACTTCAAAGATGAACAAAATTTATAATTAGAAAAGCAATGGGTTTTTCATAGGACCTTAAGTGCTCAAATCTATATGGAAAAAGAAAGGACCAATTTGAAATAGAACAAACAGAATTTTGAATAGAATTTGCCCAATAAAATAAAGACATATTACAAAGCCTTGGTAATTAGAATAGCATTGTATTGGAATGCTATACATCCCTAGATATCTACCCAAAAGAAATGGAAATATAAGGCGGTGCCTGCGGCTCAGTGAGTAGGGCCCTGGCCTCATATACAGCGTGTGGCAGGTTCGAACCCAGCCCCAGCCAAAGTGCATCAAAAAAATAGCCAGGCATTGTGGCAGGCACATACAGTCCCAGCTACTCTGAAGGCTGAGGCAAGAGAATCCCCTAAGCCCAAGAGCTGGAGGTTGCTGTGAACTGTGATGCCATGACACTCCTACCAAGGGCAACAAAGTAAAACTCTGTCTCTAAACAAAAAGAAAAAATGGAAACATATATCCACACAAAGATTTGTATACAAATGTATATAGCACTATTATTCATAATAGCCCAAAATAAAAAAATCCACATATCTAGCAACTGATAAATGGATAAAGTATGGTATACTCATACATGAAATACTAGTCAAGAATAAAAAGAAATACATGCTATAACATAAATGAACCTCAAAAACATTATGAGTAAGTGAAAGAAGCCTGATGCAAAAGACTATTTTACATGAAATGTCAAGAAAAGACAAATTTATAGAGTTACAAAGCAAATCAAGGCACAAAAGAGAACTTCAGGGATATAAAAAATATTTTAAGGCCAGAAACTCTGGAAAGCTGTGGCAGGTGGATTGCCTGAGCTCAAGAATTCAAGATCAGCCTGAGCAAAGTGAGACCCCATCTCTATTAAAAATAACCAGGCATCATAGGAGGTACCTATAGTCCCAGCTACTTGGGAGACTAAAGCAAGAAGATCTCTTAAGCCTAAGAGTTTGAGGTTGCTATGAGCTATGATGATGCCATGGCACTCTATCCAGGATGACAGAGTGAGACTCTGTCTCAAAAAAATAAATAAATAAAAAATGTTTTTAAACTGGACTATGGTGATAATTGCACAACTCTACAAATATACACACTATACACCTACAATAGTTTTTTTTAGTTTTATTTATTTTTATTTTTTGCAGTTTTTAGCCGGGTCTGGGTTTGAACTCAGCACCTCCGGCATATGGGGCCAGCGCCCTAGCCCTTTGAGCCACAGGCACTCCACCTACAATAGTTTTATTTTGTAATATGTACATTATACCTCAATAAGGCTGTTGAAAAAATAGTCTAATAATATTAAGTCTTTATAAAAGTATAGACTAGAATATGGAACAGCGGTTTCCGACTTTTTTGTTGTTGTTGTTTGTTTTAGAGACAGTCTCACTTTGTCGCCCTTGGTAGAGTGCCATGGTGTCACAGCTCACAGCAACCTCCGACTCCTGAGCTTAGGCAATTCTCTTGCCTCAGCCTCCCCAGTAACTGGGACCACAGGCACCCTCCACAATGCCCAGATATTTTTTTGTTACAGTTTGGCCAGGGCTGGGTTTGAACCCACCACCCCCTGTATACGAGGCCAGCGCGCTAATCACTGAGCCACAGGCACCACCTAGTTTCCAAATGCTTTTATCCCATGGCACATTTGGATTTATAGTTTAATTTCCACAGCACACTTCAATTATGTTGATCAAAAAAAGAGTAAAAATGGCAGCGCCCGTAGCTCAGTGGGTAGGGCGGCAGCCACATACACTGGAGGTAATGGGTTCGAACCCAGCCTGGGCCTGCCAAACAACAATGACAACTACAACACCAAAATAACCGGGTGTTGTGGTGGGCTCCCGTAGTCTCAGCTACTTGGGAGGCTGAGGCAAGAGAACTGCTTAAACCCAAGAGCTGTAGGTTGCTGTGAGTTGTGTGTGATGCCACAGCACTCTACCAAGGGCAACATAGACTGTCTCCAAAAAAACAAAAAAAATGAATATACTACTGCGCTTCTAACTTTTGTAGAAAATAATTTAATTAATGATCTTTAAAAACTTCCATGGCAGGCGGTGCCTGTGGCTCAGTGAGTAGGGCATCAGCCCTATATACTGGTCCTTTGTGGCGGGTTCAAATCTGACCTTGGCTGAACTGCAAAACAGAAAAATAGCCCGGCATTGTGGCGGGCGCCTGTAGTACCAGCTACTTGGGAGGCTGAGGCAAGAGAATCATCTAAGCCCAGGAGTTGGAGGTTGCTGTGAGCTGTGTGACGCCACCGCACTCTACTGAGGGCGACAAAGTGAGACTCTTTGTCTCTACAAAAAAAACTTCCACGGCACACCTGAGATCCTCTCATGGCACACCACAGTTGAAAATCACTAGTATAGAGCCACAGGATCGCCTATCAACTACTGGTATTAGTATAAACTTATGCAGTAGTTTTGGAAACCAGTCTGGCATTTTTACCTATGAAGTTAACTATGGGCACACCCCACAGCCTAAGGACATAGAACCTAAAAAAATCTGCCCCCTCTAAATAACACAGGAGATTCCTCTAAGGAGAACTGGTTGTTATACAAAAACAATTACAAACAACTCAAGCATTCATATTTTTTTTTTTTTTTTTTTTTTAAGAGACAAGAGTCTCACTTTGTCGCTCTCAGTAGAGTGGTGTGATGTCATAGCTCTCAGCAACCTCCAACTCCTGGGCTTAGGCGATTCTCCTACCTCAGCCTCCCAAGTAGCTGGGACTATAGGCACCCGCCACAACACTCGGCTATTTTATTGCAATTTGGCCGGGGCCAGGTTCAAACCCACCACCCTTGGTATATGGGGCCAGTGCCCTACCCACTGAGCCACAGGCATCGCCAAGCATCCATCTTTTTTTTTTTTTTGAGAAAGAGCCTCGCCTCGGTAGAGTGCCGTGGCATCATAGTTCACAGCAACCTCCAATTCCTGGGCTCAAGTGAGTATCTTGCCTTTGCCTCCCAAGTAGCTGGGACTACAGGTGCCAGCCACAACGCCCGGCTATTTTTTGGTTGCAGCCATCATTGTTGTTTGGCGGGCCCAGGTTGGATTTGAACCTGCCAGCTCAGGGGAATGTGGCTGGCTCCTTAGCCGCTTGAGCCACAGGAACCATGCCGCATCCATCTTTTTTATAGACTTCTAGCGAGTTGCAAAAAATGAAATATAGACACTTGCACAGATATATTTTTAAAATTTCAAAAGAACTATAAACATAATGAATTAAAAAGACAAATTACAGAATATATAGCATGATCCCATTTATCATAAGGTCCCAAAATGCAACTCTGACAAGTTTAAGGATAACAAACAAGTACTATTAAAATATAAGCAAGGGACAAGTTCAGGGTCATGGTTACAGGAAACAGAAATTACTGCCCTGGAAAGGAGCTTCAACACTAGTCGGAAATGTACTATTTGAGTTGATAGGTGAGCTCTGGTGCTTACTTTGTTATGTCATACTTTATATGCAGCATTCTGGTTGGACCATATAAAATAAAAAAGATAGAGACCTTCCAGCTACAGAAACCAAACTTGGCAGATAACGTGAGTATACAGTCCTCAAAGGGATGTAAAACTAGAAATACTCCCCATTTCCACTCCTAAACGTGACTAGCTATGTCTCAAGAAAAGCAGCCTCTGATGGGAACCCCCTCAACTTCCCATCACCTGTGTGGGCCTCCTTTCTTTACACGGATCCTATTCAATTCGGCTTTCACAGCAAACCCCACTTTATAACGCCCTCTTTACTATCTTCTGACAGGGATTCTCCCTTTCTGTTGATACTTAAATCAGTATTAAAGATTCAAGTCATGCCCACACTAAATAATAAAAATTAAAAATTCCTCTCTGGCAACTACTTCCCTCCAGTCTTTAGACAAATTTAAAAAGCATTTATGCAGTCTTCACTTCCTCAGACCTCATCAACTTGGATTGTTTCTACCATTCTGCAAGGCCTGCTTTTGCTGAGTCGGCAATGTCGAGCCCATCCTTTAAAGCCATGCATCTTTCACAGCTCTTGTTTTGGCTGACTTCTCAGCAGCCCTGGGCACAAAGGCACACTAACACTAAACTTCCAGTTCTCTCCCATTTCTCCAGCTGCTTATTTACCAGCAATTTTCCCATTAACTTTTCTCACTTCCGTTTTAAGCACCTGTAAAATAGGGGTGAAGGGACTTACTTCACAGACATGCTATACAATTTAGATGACTTAATATGTATAAAACACTCAGAATGATGTCTGGTCCTAATACGTGTGCTGCAAGTATTTTTCAGGCATTATTATCCAAAAGTTAAATATCAGAATTCCTCAGGACTCCTACTCACCCCAGTCTCATCATCACCGATTTACTTAGCAGGAGTATACACAACACTCCCCTAAATTAAAGTTCTCTACCCTCCAGACCCATTCACTTAAAGGCCTAACAGACACTGATGTCTCAAGGCACATTCAAATCAACAATACAACATTGAGCTCTTTATCCTACCCCACCCTCCCGGAACCTCCTTCTCCCGCGGGGGTTCCAAGCTCAATGGATGGTTTTGTCATCCATTCAACTCTTTATAGATCTTTCTTCTGTAATCGAAGTATTTTTAAAATTAGAAATCTGTAGTTGTTCTCTGTAGAAATTGATCTACACCGTTTCTGATGCTCTTAAGAAAAAACAGTCTCCAAGTGGCAAAGACATGCCCAGGGTGGCTTTCCTCTCCAGCTTCCTCTCTCCATGCACACTGGACTTCTCTGCCCAGCCTGAAGCTCTTCTGCCTTCCCCCTTTTCATTAGGTTTTCCTGAAACACTTCCTTCCTCAGGGTAGCTATGAACCCTCCTGACTAGGTTAAACACCTCATCACGATCCCTGATCCTGATCCGGTCCCTTCACATTCTCACCTCCATCATATCTGTATTTGTTTATTCCCTACCTCTCTTCCCCATCAGTATAAACTCCACAATGGTCAGGATCACACCTGCCCCCTGCATATTAAGCACAGCACCTCCTAGTGTTGGCACTTCATATTCACACATTTCGTTGAATGAATAAAAGGTACCTCAGAAGATGATTTTATAGACCCTTCAATATGCTAAAGATTCCGAAGAGGATTTAAAACTTTCAAAAGGACTCATATATTGATTGTTTCAAGAAAAGGACACTAGAGGCTCGGCGTCTGTGGCTCAAGAGGCTAAGGCGCCAGTCACATACACCTGAGCTGGTGGGTTCGAATCCAGCCCGGGCCGGCCAAACAATAATGACGGCTGCAACCAAAAAATAGCCAGGGGTTGTGGAGGGTGCCTGTAGTCCCAGCTACTCGGGAGGCTGAGGCATGAGAATCTCTTGAGCCCAGAAGTTGGAGGTTGCTGTGAGCTGTGATGCCACAGCACTCTACCCAGGGCAATAGCTTGAGGGTCTGTCTCAAAAAAAAAAAAAAAAAAAAGAAAAGAAAAGGACACTAGAGGCAGTAAGACTGGTGAATTGGAAAGTGAGGTCTCCAAGTAAAACAGCAACTAGGAAGCTTAAGTGTAGGCGGCTTGCCTTGAGTAGGCCAATGGCAGTGGAACTGCAAAGGAGAGATTCCATTCATTTGAGTTTACCAGAGAACTCAGAGTTTAGCAGAAAGGAATGGGTAACAAATGTTAATTTTTTTAAATTTCAGAATATTCTGGGGGTGTAAATGGTTTAGTTACATGAATTTGCTTTTGCCCAATTTTTTTTTTTTTTTTTTATTAAATCATAGCGGCGTACACTAGTGCAATCAAGGGGCACAATGTGCTGGTTTCATCAACAATCTGAAATGTTTTGATCAACTTTTGCCCAATTTTTTAATAATGCTTCAGTGGAACCAAAAACATCAAGTCCCCCTGGCCTATTGCTTCAGAACACATTTGAATTTTGGTTCTCCTCTTGCAGGAAAACAAGGCCCCATGGAGAGGAAGAAACACCCAAACACCCGGGTCTAAAAGAGAAAGGGTTTTGTTTCAGCTGGGGGAGATGGCAGACTAGAGTCCAAAAATAACTGAGCTCCCTAATGGCTGTCTTTTCCCTTTTATCTCCAGCCAAGGAGTCTCTGTCCACGGGTACCCTTCTCATTGGTCAGTTGGAATCAAACTGGAGAAGGCAGGGGTGGGTTTTTACAGAAGCAGAAGCAAGTGTTAGTTTCAAGGTTCCAGGATGTTAAGTTTCTACAAATTCCTAGGAGCTGAGTCACCACAGGGAGGACTTTGCAAGAGTGTCCTTGGGCTCCTGTGAGAAGCTGTTTATTCTTTCAGACCTTACTCTTCCTGGGTATCCTCTCTCACTCCATTTCAAATCCAGATCTAAACCAAAATATATTAAAGTTACAAATATGACTATAAAAACAACTTCATCAGACATTCCTCAGTTTGAAAGAGAAATCTAGGTTTATATCACCAAGACGTAAAGTAACTTTGACAGGTTACTTAAGAGTTGCTATTTCAAAGAGACTGTAAGAGCCACACAGACCATAGAAAGTTTTATTTACAGTATTACAAGTACCTGTTGAGCTAAAAAACAAAACCACACAGAAGTTATAAAACTTCTCACAAATAACATTGAAAATACAGGGCTTGAAGGAAAATTGATAGCCTTTGATGAATTTTAGAAAATGAAATTTTCAGGCAGAAAAAAACAGCAAATAAACCAAAGGAAAGCAGAAAGATAAACTAAATAGAAAAGACAAAAAGTAGAATAAAAGAAATTCAAAAGTTGATTCTGGCGGGGATTGGGGGTGTGAGGGCGCAATACACCATTAGATAACTTAAGAATAAACTAAGGACGCTTGGCATCTATAGCTCAAGCAGCTAAGGCGCCAGCCACATACACCAGAACAGGCGGGTTCGAATCCAGCCCAGGCCTGCCAAACAACAATGACAACTACAACCGAAAAATAGCCAAGTGTTATGGCAGGCGCCTGTAGTCCCAGCTACTTGGGAGGCTGAGGAAAGAGACTCACTTAAGCTCAGGAGTTGGAGGTTGCTGTGAGCTGTGATGCCTTGGCACTCTACCCAGGGTAACAGCTTGAGGCTCTGTCTCAAAAAAAAAAAAAAAAAAAAAGAATAAACTGAGGAAATAAAAACAACTAAAATTAGAAATAGATAGTAACTAGAGGGCGGCGCCTGTGGCTCAAAGGAGTAGGGCACCAGCCCCATATGCCAGAGGTGGCAGGTTCAAACCCAGCCCTAGCCAAAAACTGCAAAAAAAAAAAAGTAACTAAAAACAGGCTGTATTAACTTCTATTATAAAGTACTCTGCCCTAATCTATGGAAATAAATTCTAAAAACTAAATGAAATAACTGATTTTCATGGTAAAGTTTTTTTTTAATCAGCCCCCCAAAAAGAAAAAAAAACCAAAATATTTTCAAAGAGCTCCCACCCCCAAAAAGAAGCAGGTTCAGATAGTTTTACTGAAAAGCTCAAGCTTTTAAAAACCACATTAATACAAAAACACTGCCACACTATTAAAAAAAAAAAAAATAGTGGGGAATGGATGAATAGGCAGAACATAGAGAACTTTTAAGTCAGTGACTGTTCTGCACGGAACATTTTGTGCATCTGTTTGCATTTGTCGACCCATAAATTGTACCAAATCAAGAATGAACCCTAATGGAAATTGTGGACTTTCAGTAAAGGCGATGTGTCGATGTGTGGTCATCAAAAGTAATAAATGAGGCCGAGCGTGGTGGCTCACACCTGTAATCCTAGCACTCCAGGAGGTCGAAGCAGGTAGATCCCTTGAGCTCAGGAGTTCTAAACCAGCCTGAGCAAGCGTAAAACCCCAGCGCTACTAAAAACAAAAAGATTAGCAAGACATTGTGTTGGGCGGCTGTATTCCAGCTACTTGGGAAGCTAAGGCAGGAGGATCACTTTAACTCAGGAGTTTCAGATTGCAGTGTGCTATGATGCCACAGTACATTAGGCTGGGCAACAGAGTGAGACTCTGTTTAAAAAAAAAAAAAAAAGGAACAAATGTACCTCTCTGCTCAGGGATGTTGATAATGGAGGATGCCATGCATGTATGGAGTGACTGGTACATGAGAACTCTGTATTTCCTGTTTAATTTTCCTGTAAACCTAAAATTGTTCAAAAGATGTCTATTTAAAAATGAGGAAGTTGGCTAAGTTATATTAAAAAAATGGAAAGAGAAGAACTAGATAGGAGGGTATATAGTTATGTAGGCAAAAAATTCTGGAAGGAAATTAAGAATCTACTAACAAACAGACATAGCAAGAAGAGAAATGAACAGAAAGAACAGGGATTTTAAAAAACTGCATCTTCTTTTAATATTCCCGAATGTCTCAACTATGCAAAGTACTACCAGTTTTAAAAACTAAACTTAGGGCGGCTCCTGTGGCTCAGCGAGTAGGGCGCCGGCCCCATATACCGAAGGTGACGGGTTCAAGCCTGGCCTCGGCCGAACTGCAAAACAAAAAAACAGCCGGGCGCTGTGGCGGGCACCTGTGGTCCCAGCTACTCGGGAGGCTGAGGCAAGAGAATCGCTTAAGCCCAAGAGCTGGAAGTTGCTGTGAGCAGTGTGACGCCACGGCACTCTACCCAGGGCGATAAAGTGAGACTCTGTCTCTACAAAAAAAAAAA
>CAUYON010093156.1:0-16615 GCA_963573935.1 Arctocebus calabarensis
AACCCATCCAACCCCCTCCCCCAGTGATCATGAGGTAGCTACCACAGAGGATTCCACCTATAAAGAAAATATCATGAATGGTATGTCAATCAGGTTGATAAAATATCTCAGATTGCATGTGAAGCCCCCACACTGTACCCCTGGTTGAACTAATGTACACAACTATGATTCAATAAAAAAAAAAAAAAGAAATGCAAAAAAAAAAAAAAAAAGCACCAGAGCTTCTGGACAGAAGAACTAAAAAGCACTAGAGCTTCTCTGGCAGAGAGAAAGACTCAAGAGAGGAGACTCCACGTGGGTCCTCTGTCTAGGGGTATACACTGGGCCCGACTTGGAAGCTGGAAGCACTTTTTCAATGTTAATGAGTGTTATTGACCCAGGCCTAGGAAAACTGGGGTCCCGGTCCAGCCTTGAATGGGGGAACCCTGTACCAGATTGACCTGCCTGGGGCCACCCGGGTGGTTGGTGGCCGCCAGGCTCTCAGCCCGGGTCTCTGCTTCCCTCCGCTTTCAACCGAGCTCTCTGCCGACTCCCTAACCACGAGCAGATTAGGACCACAGTGCGGGGAGCGGGGCTGCCGAGGCTCCCTCTAGGGATCGCTCCAATCGGCTCCGCGACGCCACCTAGTGGCTGCGCCCGGAAGGAAGCTAGTGGGCGTGGTTTGTGGGTGTGGGCGGGGTTTGGGGCGGGCAGAGAGCTCCAGCGGCCAGTTTCCCTCGGCACCAGCCCAGTTCCCCGCCTCCCTTGCTGGCCCTTTGAGCCGCGGCCTCCTCCGCTGTCTGAGTGGAAGGATCCCCTAAGTTGCCCTGCAGACCTGTCCAAAGGCTTAATGCGGTGAGGGAAACTCCCGGCTTCCCCTTAGACCTCCTGGCAGCCTGATCATCCAGATGGCTCCAGGGACCCGCTGAGGGACATGGGGAGGGAGTCGGCAGGTGAGGGGGGAAAGGACAGCGCGACCCTCTGGGCGCCAGGCTGACTGCAGAGCATGGCAAGAGCCTGAGTAAGCAGATCAGGACCAACGCTGATGGAATTTGCATCACTGTATTTGTTACTGGATCCAGAATTACTCCTCACCCCTACTTGCTCCCTCCCCACCTTCCAACCCCCACCCCGCGGGTTCACCTGCAAACTCACCTGCCTTCCAGAAGGCGGGTCTGGAGCTTGGTAAACCCCGGCAAGCCCCGTAGGTGGCAGCAAAGGCCTGGGAAAGTAGTGCCAGAAAAGCGCCTCCCTTCCGCCGCCGTAAGCACAGAAAGGTCAGGAGAGATGGAGCCACCTCCCAGGGGAGAGAAACATCCTTGCACCCCGAAGTGATATTTTCGAACACAGGTGCACTCATCTCTGCCATCCAGACCAGGTGACTGCAGGAGCCTCCTCACCTCTCTGAGGTTCGTTTTCCTTACCTCTAAGATTAGAGACAAGAAGGGTACCTGCTTCACAGATTTTGAGGATTAACTGTGATGCTGCATGCAAGTCACTTAGCACAGTGCCGGTGCGTATTAAGTGTTCTGTAGTCACATTAATAAATGTAAACAACACCCCAGGGCTACCAGGATCATACCCGGCTGGCATCTAAGTGTGGTATCCTTTTTTTTTTGCAGTTGTTGGCCGGGGTCGGGTTTGAACCTGCCACCTCCAGTACATGGGGCCGGCACCCTACTCCTTTGAGCCACAGGTGCTGCCCAGTGTGGTATCCTTTTTAATGTGTCAAATCAGCTAGGCTACAGCCTCCAGTTATTCAGTCAAACACTAATCTAGATGTTTGGAGGAAGGTATTTTGTAGATGCAAATAGTCTATTATCAGTTGACGTTAAGTAAGAAAAAATACCCTCAATAATCAGGTAAGCCTGACGAGATCAATTGAAAGGTTTTTAAATCAGAGCAGCAGCTTCCATGAAGAAAAAGAAATTCTGCCTGTGGGCAATAGCGTCAGCTCTTGGCAAGAGCTCCAGGCTGCACTGCTCCAGCCAGCTCAATTGCACAAATCAATTGCTTACCACAAATCTCTTAATAGGTATCTGCCTACTGTTACAATTTCTCTAGTTGAAACTAATACAGCCAGGAAGCAGAGAGAGACACAGAGAGAGTGTGTGTGTGTATGTGTGTGTTGTGTGTATGTGTGTGTTCGGGGTCACAGGGCCTAATCCTCGTGTTTATTCATTCCTTTCTAAGCTCCAGGCAGTTAGTGACTTTGGGGGTCCAGTAGTTGGTGTCTATAGCAAAAGCATGGTTGTTTACAGACTATAAGGCATTGATAGTGGGGCTCAGTGCCCTTTCCACCAGCCCTGCCCCCAGGCTGCAGCTTCATGGATGCAACCTGCTAGTTCCCAGGCTTTTCAAGGGAAACCTTGGAATCCCCTTCCCAAGGGAGGCCAGGCTCATCTTCTTCCCCCTTGAGCTCCCCTGCAATGGGTGTAGAATTGGGAATAAGGGCTACAAAAGGATGCTGTCTCCCTGGAAACCAGATGGTGAGGAGGAGGCTTCTCCCCTAGCAACCAGCACATCCCATGTCCCTGTACCCTGACTCTCCTGCCCCTAACCCTCAAGTGCATGTGTCATACACAAACCTGCCCCTCCAAACTCACCCCTCTTGCCTTTCTGCCCTAATGCTAACAGTCACTCACATTTATAGATTACATTCTGCACTGGAGCACCATGCCAAGGCCTTCACTCAACCTGCTTAGCCTTACCACAAACCTGTGAGGTGGAAATTGCTGCTAACATCACCTGCATTTGACAGGGCCGGCTCTTAGTTTTCTACCTGCTCCTCATCCTAGGGAGACCAGCTTCAGGCAGAACCTTAAAGGTGGGCCAAGAGCGCCCACCCATGGTGGAAAGAAAGCAACTCTGATGGTGAGGCTGTGCTGGGCTGGGGGTCTCGTCACCTCTCAGACCCTTGCTTTGCTCCTCTGCACACACAATGCTAGTGAGCAAGAAGGTGGCAGCCTGAAGCACTTGGGGCTTTACAGGCACTTGGCTTCTCTTCCTCCTTACATCACGGAACTGTGGAGCCTGGGAAGCATCATCTGGTGGGAAGAGAGTGAGCACATGAGTCAGCAAGCCTGTGGTTAAGGCCTAGTGCTGCTACTTGCAAGCAGTGAGGCCTTCAGCAAGTTCTGGAACCCGAGACTTGGTGTCTTCATCTGTAAGATGGGCCAATGAAGAGCCTCCTCGCAGGGCTCCCCTGGGGACAGGAATGGGGCTGGCACATACTGCTTTCTCCACCTTTATTAGGGGGTGGTGAGAGTGAAGGACTCATGTTACAGACACAAGGAAATGTCACTATTACTGATGAATGGACACAACCCTCACACACAAACACACAATCTCCTCAAAAAAAAACCCAAACCTGCTCCTCCCAGGTGCAGCAAGCAAGGAGCTCTTATATAAGACTGACCCTGACCGGCTCAGCGCCTGTGGCTCAATGGGCTAAGGCGCCAGCCACGTACACCTGAGCTGGCAGGTTCGAATCCAGCCCGGGCCCACCAAACAACAATGACGGCTGCAACCAAAAAACGGCTGGGCGTTGTGGCTGGTGCCTGTAGTCCCAGCTACTTGGGAGGTGGAGGCAGGAGACTCGCTTGAGCCCAGGAATTGGAGGTTGCTGTGAGCTGTGATGCCACGGCACTCTATCCAGGGTGACAGCTTGAGGTTCTGTCTCAAAAAAAAAAAAAAAAAGACTGACCCTGACCGCCTGAGTCTCGTCTCCCTACATGCTGCACCCTGGGCACCTCTGCCCTGCCCCCCTTCCTCACCTGTCAGAATGGCAGCGACACTCCGCCACCCCAGGTCACTCCCACCAGAAACCCGGGTGTCGGCCCCAGTCCTTTCTTGCTCTCATCCTTGTAACCAGCAAATCCTTGCAGCTCTTCCTCCCAAAAACATATCCACTGTGTCCCTCCTTCTCACAGCCACCACCCAGGCTCCATCCTGGACAAACTATTCTCACGCTTGCCCCACACAACAGCCAGGATTGCTTTTTTGTATTATTTGTTTCTAGAGACAAGTTCTTTCTCTGTTGCCCAGGTTGGAGTGCAGTGACATGATCATCCGTAGGTAGCTCACCGCAGATTCAAATTCCTGGGCTCAAGTGATCCTCCTGCCTCATTCCCAAAATGCTGGCATGAGCCACCATCCTTGGCCCAAGACGAGATTTTGTTTTAAATGCAGAGAGTACCATGTCTCCCACTGCTCAAAACACTTCTATGGGGCTTCCCAGAGCTCAGAAGACTTATGCCAAAGCCTCAGAGTCCAAGGCCCTGCAAGGCCTATTCCCTGCTACCCTGCCCTCTCTGCGCATCTCAAATTCCTGTCCTGTCTCTCCCACTCTGTGCTTGGTTGCCTGGCTTCCTTTCCCATCCTGCTACCCTTCATATTCTCTTTGCACGTGCTATTCCCTCTGCCTAAGCTGTCTTTTTTTTTTTTTTTTTGTAGAGACAGAGTCTCACTTTATCGCCCTGGGTAGAGTGCCGTGGCGTCACACAGCTCACAGCAACCTCCAGCTCTTGGGTTTAAGCGATTCTCTTGCCTCAGCCTCCCAAGTAGCTGGGACTACAGGCGCCCGCCACAGCGCCCGGCTATTTTTTTTGTTTTGCAGTTCGGCCGAGGTCGGGCTTGAACCCGCCACCTTCGGTATATGGGGCCGGCGCCCTACTCGCTGAGCCACAGGAGCCGCCCTGCCTAAGCTGTCTTCTCCCTTAGTCCACCCTACCGCTTCATTAACTCCCCTCTATGAGGACCCTCCTTCCCGAGCTGCTTCCCATGACATGTCCCTGGAGTTTAGTGCCTTCTTTTGAGCACTGTGCTCGGTCATTATCACAGATTGCACTTGAGTAAACTGGGGGATACACCCCATGATGCGTACACACACGTGCACACACAGACAACTGTGAGCTACAGGATCACAGGGGACAGGACTGGTTTACTCACCATGGTACCCCCCAAACCCATACACAGGGAGAGCTGAATCAACACTATTGGATGAACTGTTGGTGAGGGAATAAGGCCAGGCCCCTGCCTGATTATGGGCAGGGAGCCATGCTCCCTGGTTTGCATGGGGAGGATCAGGATTCACCTGTCATCCTTGCATAATAATAATAGTGCCCCTGTTCACTGTCCAGTGTCCCAATCTGACATATGATCAGCCCAGTTATTAGAAAGAAGGGGTTTGCCCCAGAGCTTCTGCTCTTTCCCAGACTTGCATTGATTTTCCATTTTTCCTCCAACAAGCTCAAAGCTTTTTCTTCTTCTGAAATACTTTTCTTCTTATATTATTCTCCCTGAATTCCCTCTAAGCCCTAGAAATACATAAGAGTTCTCTTTGCCCATTTCACTGCAGAAGTGTGCTGGAGGATTGCCATGGTGATCGAATGACATCACTGCCCTGGAAACAGTTCCCTAGGAGATGAGTGATGTCATTTCCAGGAGATGATTCCCATGGTAACCATCTCAGTAGAACTTGGGGGGTGGCCAGGAAAGCGAAGGGGGTGGAGGGCGGATACACAAGGGACAAATATGAAGGGCGGAAGGAAAGTAGGGGGGAGGGTACAGGAAAAAAACGACAGGAAGAGGATAGGAACCATCCCAGAGAAGTTGAAAATAACACAGCATCATAGAATCTCAGCAATGGAAAGGTCCCTGGAGACCCCCAAAAGCAATGACCTGGCTTCATTTTTACAGAGGTTACGGAGAGGCTAGGACTTGGTCAAGATCACCACACCAGAATACAGGTGATGTTAGAACCAAGCCTGAGTCTTGCGTGACTCTCCAGTTTGCATGGCCCATCAGTAGATTGGGCAGGGAAAGGATTCCTTTTAAGTTCTGGCCTCAGAGCAATTGATTATTCATGAATTCAAGGAATCCTTCTTGTGGGCTGTGTGCTAGGACTGGAGAGGAACCTGAGCAATATTTTTCAGTTTCTTTACATATTTTTATTGTATTTCCCCCTGCTACGGTGCTGGCACCCTATCAACAAAGTCCATGTCTGTGTAATTTGGGTGTTTTTGTTTTTTTGAGACAGTCTCACTGTGTTGCCCTTGGTATAGTGATGAGGCATCACAGCTCAGAGCAACCTCAAACTCTTGGGCTTAAGTGATTCTCTTGCCTCAGCCTCCCAAGTAGTTGGAACTACAGGCACCCACCACAACACTCAGCTATTTTTTTGTTGTTGTTATAGTCGTCGTTGTTATTTAGCTGGCCCAGGCCAGATTCGAACCTGCCGGCGCCCTAACCACTGAGCTACGGGGGCTGAGCCCATGCCTGTGTAATTCAGGAGGGGCGCTCCAGCTACCCACTCGACGTCTCCCACAAGGCCGTGGCCCATTGCGTTTGTTGAAGACTGATAAATGCCATTGTGTGCTACAGACCCCCAGCGTCAGATCCCAAAGAGGGGCTCATATTAACTGGCAGGGAGGAGGTAGGATTTCATAAAAGGAATTTGAATAGGGCAAGAGAAGAAAGTCAAAAGGGAGAAGGGAGAGAAAGCTGGAGCGAAAGTGTGAGAACAGGCCCAACAACTTGGCTGGAGAGGACCTCACCTGGTTGTGCTCCCACCACCTCTTCAGCTTTATGCAGGGCCTATGGGCACCTCACTTTATGAAGTAAAGAAGCTCCGAGGCTTAGGAGAAAGAAAAGGCATTAAGGATCAGATTACAAGGCTCAGCACCTGTGGCTCAGTGGGCTAAGGTGCCAGCCACGTAAAGCTGAGCTGGTGGGTTCGAATCCAGCCCGGGCCCGCCAAACAACAATGACGGCTGCAACCCAAACAAAAATAGCCGGGCGTTGTGGTGGGTGCCTGTAGTCCCAGCTACTTGGGAGGCAGAGGCAGAAGACTCGCTTGAGCCCAGGAATTGGAGGTTGCTGTGAGATGTAATGCCGCGACACTCTACCCAGGGCGACAGCTTAAGGCTCTGTCTCAAAAAAAAAAAAAAAGGATCAGATTACAAGATATGCCTGGGGATGGGGGAGGCAGCCAAAAGACCAACCAGGTAAACATAAAGGAGAAGGTAACCAAGTGAAGTCTGGCCGGCAAGGGAAGACAACGTCTCATCCAAAAAGACCTGGAATGTCAGGCTTTCAGCCGTGCCTGAAGGCAATGTGGTATTATAAAAAGAACAAGGAACTTAAAGCCCTGCACAAAGACATGGTCTGCCACTGCCCAGCTAGCTATGTGACCACAGGAAAGTCGCTTCTCTCAGAGCCTCTAAATCAGAGCTGTGCAAGACTATTCGCTCTCAATTTTAAAATGTATGCAAAGCCCCAGTTACGAGGGGTGACTAACCTTCAGAAGAGCCTCAGCAAAAGTTATTTCCCCTCCCCTTTCTGATACAGTTTCTGTCCTCCAGAATGGCATGAGCATAGAACTTTGGGAAATGAACCTGACAGTGGATTCCTTCAAGCTTTAGCTCATCCATCCCTTTGGAGCCCCTGCTTTGCGAGACACCATAAGGGCGTACAGTCCAGTGAAGAGAGGGAAGAGACCCTCACAGTAACTTAGAATAATAATGCAAAGACAGACCCAAAGTCACCCAGCAGTTCAAGAGAAAGAAGAGGCATCCGGCCAGATCAGAGACAGCATTTCATTACCTTTTTTTTTTTTTTTTTTGAGGGGATTTCACAATGTTGCCCACGCTGGTTTTCAACTCCCGGAATGTCAGCCTCCCCAAGTAGCTGGGATGACAGGCATGAACTACCACAACTGGCCTCATGAGGCCTTAAAGAATCTGATTTTAAAAGGATAGAGACCAGAGGCAGAGAGGTTAGCGATTGTAACTTTTCTAGGATTCCTTTTCTCTAGATGGGGATCAATATATCCATTGGGTAGTACAAAAAGCCTCAGAAAACTTGGTCTTGTTTTGTCACCAAGGCTGGAGTGCAGTGACAAAATCATAGCTCCCTGGGGCGGCACCTGTAGCTCATCGAGTAGTGCGTCGGCCCCATATACTGAAGGTGGTGGGTTCAAACCTGGCCTCGGCCCAACTGCATAACAGAAAAATAGCCGAGCGTTGTGGCAGGCGCCTGTAGTCCCAGCTACTGGGGAGGCTGAGGCAAAAGAATCACCTAAGCCCAGGAGTTGGAGGTTGCTGTGAGCTGTGTGATGCCACGGCACTCTACGGAGGGCGATAAAGTGAAACTGTCTCTACAAAAAAAAAAAAATCATAGCTCTCTGCAGCCTCCTGTGCTTTAAGACCCTCTGATGTTAGCCCCCAAAACAGCTAGGATTACAAGCATATGCCACCACGTCCAGCTAGTATTCTTGTTTTTTAGAGACAGGGTCTTACTGTATTGTCCAGGCTGGTCTTGAAATCCTGGCCTCTAACAATCCTCCCACCTCAGCCTCCCATAGGTCTAGGATCACAGCCATAACACTCAGCCTAAACCAGGCTCAGTTTTGATTTCAGCTTCACTTCTTACTGGCATTATATACCTGGATTCATCATCTGTTAAAATGTTAACATTCCCATCGCTCAAAGTTGCTATAAAGATTCAGAGACATAAAGTGCTCAGAGCATATTTTTTTTTATTGTTGTTGTCTTTTTTAGAGCGGCAGTTCTCACTCTGTCCCCTAGACTGCAGTAACAGTCACAGCTCTCTGAAGCCTTGAACAAGCATATGCCACCATTCTTGTATGTGAAAATGGTTTTTATCAGCCAACTTACCCACTGGGTTACATAAGGAAAGATGATTTGTTAAGTCCACCCATATCTGAATCACAGTGTTTGTGCTTGCCTGATAGTTAGAAGGGTCTTCTAAGAACTAAAGATTCTTTTCAGTCTCTTATGAGCCAACGGACTCTATAAGGGCACGTGGGAAGAAAGCGTGGAAGGCCTGACAGTTTACTTCACCTTCTAAGCCAAGAGGAATCTGAGCTCCCCCATCTCAGGTGATTTCAGATGGCCAAGTATTTACCTAGTAATAGCTCCATTATCAAGATTCCTGTAAGAAATGGACTTGGCACAGGGTTTGAGGACCTACCAGAAATCGATAGCACCAATAAATTCTAACATCTACTTTCTTCAATTCTAAGTGAAAACGCTAAAAGCACTGACAGTGTTCCCATAGTGGGATGTGTGACATTCATTTTTTTTCTAGTCTCAGCCCAAAGAGCATGGCACAAGTGAAAGAACCACGGACAAGACAGGGGACATGAATGCTGTTCTAGGTTCTGTCACTAATTCTGTTAGGACCTGGAAAAGCTATTTCATTTCTCCCGCCATTACCTTAAGAAGACCCTACTTTAGAAAATTTATAATTGGAAAAGCTTTAAAATACTAAATGTAAACTGGGAAGAAAAACAAAATCACTTTGATCAGGCAGAAGAGAAGCCTTCCAGGCTTACGTCACATGTGATTTATTGCTCCCTCTTACGCTCTCTCAAAGAACATTTATCATTGATGGGGCTAATTCTAACCGTGTGTCTATACTTCACTGTACCCCATTACCAAAGATGACTTCCGCACACTAAGAACCATTGAACTAAAATGTATAATCCAAATCCCATACTTAAAAAAGGAGGGACCTGAGCCTCACCAGTGGCATGACTTGCCAGGGCTCCCCAGGACCTTGGCAGCCTGGCTCTGCAGGAGCTCACCAGAGCGCAGTTAGAATCCTGAATTGGGCAGTCCCAACTAGAATCCAGTCTTGGGCAGAGGCTGTCCTCTGTAGCTTAGCAGCTACATGAATTTTAGGGGTCTACAACCTTGCCCCTCAGCTTTCTAATCTGTACACACTTGTTATGGCAGCGGCTATGATATGAAAATGGGAGTGCTTTACCAACTGTCAAGCACACTTCAAATGTTAAGAGCAATTTCTGGCTCGGTGCCCATAGCACAGTGGTTAACATACACCAAAGATGGTGGGTTCGAACTCGGCCCGAGCCAGTTAAACAACTAAAACAAATAATAGCCGGGCACGGGTGCCTGTAGTCCCAGTTACTTGGGAGGCTGAGGCAAGAGAATTGCTTAAGCCCAAGAGTTTGAGGTTGCTGTGAGCTGTGATGCAACAGCACTCTACTGAGGGCGACATGGTCAGACTTTGCCTCAAAAAGAAAAAAAGAGCAATGTCTGTGTCTATGTGTTTATCAAAACCAAGTGCCTTAGCCAAATAAAGCTTGTAACTTTAAAATATCTGACCTACCAATTGAGGTAAAACTCAACCTAGCTTAAAATGAGATCAACTTGGCTCGGCGCCTGTGGCTCAGCGGGCTAAGGCGCCAGCCACGTACACCCGAGCTGGTGGGTTCAAATCCAGCCTGGGCCTGCCAAACAATGACGTCTGCAACCAAAAAATGGCCAGGCGGGCGTTGTGGCAGGCGCCTGTGGTGCCAGCTACTTGGGAGGCAGAGGCACGAGACTCACTTGAGCCCAGGAATTGGAGGTTGCTGTGAGCTGTGATGTCACAGCACTCTATCCAGGGTGACAGCTTGAGGCTCTGTCTCAAAAAAAAAAAAGAAAGAGATCAACTTACAACAGGTTTCCTAAGCAGTTATTTATTGGTATGTGGGGGGGTCATACCTTCTTCAGAATGAGAAAATAGGTTAAACTTCCATGCTTAAGAGTATGCACTCCACAATATAAAATCAAGGACAGATGGTATGGCCATTTTCATTTAACGCCAAGCTTTACTTAAAAATAAGGTGTTTAAGACCTCTGTGTATGTGCTCACTTTGGCAGCACATATACTAAAATTGGAACAATACAAAGATTAGCATGGCCCCTGCACAAGGATGATATGCAAATTTATGAAGCATTCTATATTTTTAAAAGTGTTTAAGACTTCTATATAACTGAACCAATTCCCTTAACATGCCCATTCTTAGGTATCACACTTGATGTGAAAAAAAAAATTGTGAGGGGCTGGAAACCACATCACTCAAGGCCTGTGGGGACACAATGGGGTCAACCAAATTGCAGGGTAGTGTTTAAGGGGTTAGACTTTTCTTCTTCCAATACTTGGGATGGGGTCTGTTTTTCTATTTTAAAGAATACTAAACCTTCTTGAGACAGAGTCTCAAGCCATCACCCTGGGTGGAGTGCTATGCCATCACAGCTCACGTCAACCTCAACCTAGCTGCTGAGCTACAGGCGCCAAGCCTAAACCTTTCTTAATAATAATCACTAAAGAGGCTCAGTGTCTGTAGCTCAGTGACTAGGGTGCCAGCCACGTACACCGGAGCTGGTGAATTTGAATCCAGCCCAGGGCCTGCTAAACAAGGACAACTACAACCAAAAACAGCTGGGCGTTGGGGCAAGGGCCTGTGGTCCCAGCTGCTTGGGAGGCTAAGGCAAGAGAATCGCTTAAGCCCGAGTTTGAGGTTGCTGTGAGCTTTGACACCATAGTACTCTACCTAGGGCAATGGCCTGAGACTCTGTCTCAAAAAAAAATAATAATAATCACTAAAGATTACTTCAGGGATCAGGCTGTGCCCCTAACTTTTCAGTACATCTAATATGGGAAGAATATTTTAAAAATGTGAGGACATCTATAAACTCAGTGTATTTCCCTCCAGGGTTAAACATCAACCAACATTCCAGGGTGGGTTAAGCAACACCCTCCCCCTAAGTTAAACGCAGATCACAACCTTTCAGGAGTGCTCTACTGTGGAAGACTGCATTTTGTTCTGCTAGGCTCATTTACAAGCATTAGTTTGTTATCAAGATAGGTCAGAGAGGTTGTGTCAGCTGGATTCGTAGCAAACTACTTACAATTTATGAGTTTTAACTGTGTACTGCAAAATATGGAGCATGAAAACTTAAATACTGCCCTACAAATACTTTAGTGTTTGAAGGACTCAAACCAGAATTCAAAATGGTGACAAGTTAAAACAGCTCCGTGAGAGAGAGAAAATCAAGACCATACACACAGAAATAATATCCCCAAAGCAGCATTTATTTACCCATTGAATTCCAAAACATTTATTTTAGAAGTCTGGCATTTCATAATCACCCATCTTGATTGACATGGGCTGACACACGTGGTGCTGTCAGATACACAAGGACAATAGCCAAAGAGTTACAAAAAATAAATCCATGATTCTTAAACAATCGCAACCAAAAAAAAAAGTTACAAGTATCAAAACTTTAGATGCATTGCATTGAAAAGAAGGTCTGTGCACATCATAATTTAAAGAGGCAAAACAAGGCGCTACTGAAACCTCACGTTAACAGTTTATTATAAAGCTGATGGAAAGGAGCAAGTTGTCTCTCTGTATCAGCTTCCCTTAACAGTTTTCCATTAGCTGAAGAAAGGTGGGAGGGGTGAATTCATTTTTGCATGCACAAGATGTACTGCTTAACAAAACACTATCAGCTTGTTTTAAATGGATCTTTTAAATATCAACTGTAGCCTGTGTTAGCTAATTCTCCTTTCTAATCTCCCCTGTAACTGACACCTGGATTTCCCTAATCAGCAGACATAGTAAAATGCCTCACTCACGTCTCTGAACAATTCAAAAAGGGAGCTCCTGTAGGCTCAAAGCAACCATCAGTCCAGCAATGCCCATGAAGATTTATCTGAAACTGCTTTCCAAGGGACAGGAGAGCAGATCTGAGTAGCTGTGCTGCCAATACAGATAGGTTTAGCACTAGATATTTAGTGATGGTGGCAAGGAAGAATTGGTGATGATGGGGTGGTGGGTGAAGGAAGGGTGAGGGACCCGAAGGCTCTGCAGGTGCCTGCTCCTGCTTCTTCACCCTGCTGGTCGCTTGTCCAGAGGGTGAGGTTGTCTCACAGCAATTACATGATGAGTGTGGAGTCCTTATAGGACTCAGTCTCCTGAGTAGCTGGGACTACAGGTGCCCACAGGGGGCCCAGCTAATTTTTTCTATTAGTGTGTCCAGCTCAGCTATCGCATCCTGGAAGGCTTGTTAGGCTAAGAGGCAGGCTTGCTCAGGTGCATTCTGGATCTCATAGTAGAACACAGAGAAGTTGAGGGCCAGGCCCATCTGGATGGGATGTGTTGGCTGCATTTGCTCTTTGCTAATTTCAAAAGCTTCCTTGTAGGCAGCTTCAGAAGCTTCCACCGCACTGCTTTTCTTCTCCCCAGAAGCTACCTCTGCCAAGTAGCAGTAATAATCACCTTTCATTTTCAGGTAAAACACCTTGCTGTCCTACTGGAAATCATTGCAGTTCTTGACGAGGAACTTGTGGAGAAGAGCCAGGACGTTATTGCAAACTGTCTCCAGCTCCTTCTCAATCTTCTTCCGGTAAGCTTTAACTTTCTTCATCAGCCATGGTTTTCTGCTCAATGCTGCTAATAACCCTCCAGGAAGATCGCCTGGCACCAACCACATTCTTGTAGGCCACAGAGAGATTTCGATCTTCATTGGAGACAGGTTCATTCAACTCTGTCCCCGCCTTCATGGCGGAGGCCAGGCCATCGTAGCGCTGCGCATGCTCGGCCACCCGCGCCCGTGGCAGCAGCTGCTCCAGTCCCGCGTGTCACTCGCCGCTCAGCCTCGCCTCGCCCCGGGCACCGCTCACTCGCTGGCCAGCGGGTCTGCTCCAGGGTTGCCTGCTGCCTTTGTTTCTTAGGGAATAAGTAAACCTTTTATAGATCACTAGGCTTCTAGTTATTCTTTTTTTTTTTTTTTTTAGATAGCTAGATAGCTGTGCTTTTTTTTTTTTTAATTGTTGGGGATTCATTGAGGTTACAAGAAACCAGGGGTTTCTAATTATTCTTCAGGAAAGAATTACCTTTGAGAGAACATAGTTTTCTCTAAAAGAAAAAAATTGGCACGGCGCCTGTGGCTCAAGCGGCTAAGGCGCCAGCCACGTACATCTGAGCTGGCAGGTTCGAATCCAGCCCGGGCCCGCCAAACAACAATGATGGCTGCAACCAAAAAATGGCTGGGTGTTGTGGCGGGTACCTGTAGTCCCACCTACTTGGGAAGCTAAGGCAAGAGACTTGCTTGAGCCCAGGAATTGGAGGTTGCTGTAAGCTGTGATGCCACTGCACTCTATCCAGGGTGTCAGCTTGAGGCTCTGTCTCAAAATAAACAAATAAATAAATAAAATTAAAAAAAAAAGAAAAAAATTAATGAGATTTCTAAAGATTCTCTCAAAAGGATAAAAAATAATATATAAAGCTAAGAGAATTTCATTTATTTATTTTTGAAATAGAGTCTCACTTTGTCACCCTCAGTAGAGTGCTGTGGCATCATAGCTCACAGCAACCTCAATCTTATAAACTCAAGCAATCCTCTTGCCTCAGTCTCCTGAGTAGCTGGGACTACAGGTGCTCAAGCAATCCTCTTGCCTCAGTCTCCAGAGTAGCTGGGACTACAGGTGCCCAGCTAATTTTTCTATTTAGTAGAGACCGGGTCTCACTCTTGCTCATGTTGGTCTTGAACTCCTGAATTCAGGCAATCCACCTGCCTCTGGCTCCCAGAGTGCTAGGATTATAGGGATGGGCCACTGAGCTTGTCCCTCAAAAGGAATTTTAGAATATCGTATCTTATAGCTTGGTGCCTGTGGCTCAAGCGGCTAAGGCGCCAGCCACGTACAACTAAGCTGGCAGGTTCGAATCCAGCCCGGGCCCGCCGAACAACAATGACGGCTGCAACCAAAAAATGGCTGGGCGTTGTGTTTTTTTTTTTTTTGAGACAGAGTCTCACTATGTTGCCCTGGTAGAGTGCCGTGGCATCACAGCTCACAGCAACTTCAAACTCTTGGGCTTAAGCAGTTTTCTTGCTCAGCCTCAAAGTAGATGGGACTACAGGTGCCCACCACAACACCTGGCTATTTTTTGGTTGTAGTTGTCATTGTTGTCTGGCAGACACGGGCTGGGTTCAAACCCACCAGCTCCAGTGTATGGTGGCTGGCGCCCTAGCCACTGAGCTACAGGTGCTGAGCCATAGACTATATAATCTTACATTAGATAAGTTTGAAACCATATTGATATGACTCCTTTTCCTATTATCATTTCATAAAAGTTCTTTTCTCCTGAATTTAGCAGTACGCAGAATTCACTGATTTGTGAGAGCAGATCTGCCATTAAAATAAAAATAAAAACTTTAATAAAAAAAATGGAGCCAATACAGGGTTCTTTGGAAAATGGAGCACTTTCTCAATGAACACTCTTTGTTCAATAAGCTATCGTATCCTAGGACTTCCTCATCTCCCCCACCTCAATTCTGTCTGCTTTTAAGAAACTATTTTTTTGCCTTTAGTTATGAAAAATAGAATGAATCTTATCCCAGTCTCCTGTTAACATAAATAACAGACTGAACACATGACAGTAACGCAGTCAAGAGGGACCCGAGGAGCTGTGTTGCATTTTTGTTCACTGTCTCTGTTTTTTTTTTTTTTTTTTTTTTTTTTTTTGACAGAGCCTCAAGCTGTCACCCTGGATAGAGTGCCATGGCATCACAGCTCATAGCAACCTCCAATTCCTGGACTCAAGCAAGTCTCTTGCCTCTGCCTCACCAGTAGCTGGGACTACAGGCACCCGCCACAACGCCTGGCCATTTTTTGGTTGCAGCCGTCATTGTTGTTTGGCGGGTCCTGGGGCTGGATTCGAACCCGCCAGCTCAGGTGTACGTGGCTGGCGCCTTAGCCCGTTGAGCCACAGGTGCCAAGCCACACTGTCTCTGTTTTTCAGAGGGTACCTGCCAGGTCACTGGCTGGGCTTTATTGTTACTGGACGTTCCTGTTCCCTTGGTTCTGATGCCCCTCATGGCACCATGATAAGTCAAACATGTACCAGATTTTGTCAATACTGTTATGAATGGTTAATGCCAATAATAATCTGGGGATGAAGTTAATCACTTTCCTGAGGCTCGGAAAATCTGTTACTGTACAGAAAATCCTCTGACTGAGTTAGGTACTAAAATGGAAGAGTCACTTTCTCCTCTGTGAGGTGCTTGGGAGATCAGTTAGTCATTGTTTATAGATTTTCAAAGTCAGAACTCAAGAACAAGTGAAGAGTTCTATGCAAAGGCTAATGGCCACCTCAAGATACCTATGAATAGAGGCGGGTGAGGTGGCTGTAATCCTAGCACTCTGAATTCAAGACCAATCTGAGCAAGAGAAAGACCCGTCTCTAAAAGTAACCAGGCGTTGTGGTGGGCACCTGTGGTCCCAGCTACTCGGGTGGCTGAGGCAAGAGGATCACTTGAGGCCAAGAGTTTGAGGCTGCTGTGAGCTATGAGGCCACAGTGCTCTACTGAGGGCAACAAAGTGAGACTCTGTCTCAAACAAAACAAAACAGCACAGAAAAAAAAACATAAAAATTTTCAAAACATGGCTCGGCGCCTGTGGCTCAATGGGCTAAGGCGCCAGCCACGTACACTTGAGCTGGCAGGTTCGAATCCAGCCCGGGCCCGCCCAACAACGACGGCTGCAACCAAAAAATGGCCAGGCGTTGTGGCGGGCGCCTGTAGTCCCAGAGACTTGGAAGGCAGAGGCAAGAGACTCGCTTGAGCCCAGGAATTGGAGGTTGATGTGAGCTGGGATGCTACAGCACTCTATCCAGGGTGACAGCTTGAGGTTCTGTCTCAAAAAAAAAAAAAAAAAAAGAATCAGCTTTTCTTTTTTTTGTTTTTTGTTTGTGAGATATATTATCACTATGTCGCCCTCAGTAGAGCACTGTGGCCTCATAGCTCACAGCAGCCTCAAA
>CAUYON010093157.1:0-14504 GCA_963573935.1 Arctocebus calabarensis
GGCACAATGTGCTTCATATACAATCAGAAATATTTTGATTGTACTGTTACAGATAGCCTTCATGGCATTTTCTTGATCACAATATGAAGACATTGATACTCTACCTTTAATAAGTTTCACCAGTACCCTGCTAAGATGAAAAAATATGGAACGCTTCACGAATTTGCGTGTCATCCTTGCGCAGGGGCCATGCTAATCTTCTCTGTATCGTTCCAATTTTTAGTATATGTGCTGCCGAAGCAAGCATGAAGACCTTCCATGTTGATCTGGTGGTCTCTATCTGTGGTTCTGTATTCAGGGACATTTGTGTAATTTTTCATTTATGTTTATTCCATTTCAGGCCTTTAGTTGAGAATATTAACTTTGGTTTTTACAACTCAGAAATCAAGTTTTTTAACTTGTAAGAATTCTTTCTTGTTTTCTGATGAATCTTCGTAAAAAGAGATCAGTTCTAATTGAGGCAATTTTCTACTCAAATATGTAAGAGTATCATTGGGAGTTAAAAGCAGATTTTCTTTCATTTCTTGCTGTAATTTTGTTGTTTCCATATTCAATTGTTTTGTATAGCTTTAGTTCTTACTGTTATATCCTTGGTTATCCCAAAATATCTCTGGTTTTTCATATCTAATTTATTTTTTGTAAGTGAAAAACTCTGTGTGGTGTAGGTTGCTAATTCTAGTTTTATGCCCAGAGAGTTTTATTCTCATTCTTGTTGGCCTGTTCCTCTCCAGGCTCCCGTATTGGGTGCCCTCAGATCTTGTCCTTGTCTTTTTGCTTCCCCGTTCTCCTCTTGGGAGCATCTGATTCAATGCTGGTTTTAGCAGCCACTTAGATGCCAGTGACTCCTTAGTGTTCACCTTTGTCTTGGGCTTCCCTCCCGAGCTCCAGGACCACAACACATCTGCTGTCTCCTGGAGATCCCTGCCTGCCTGTTCCAAAGACACTTCAAACACAACACATCTAAGACCTCTCTAACCCTTACCTTCTGCTCAGCCTCTTTCTTTGTGCTTCCCAGTGTTTGCAAATGGCACCTAGATTTACCTGGATGCTTGTAAAGAAATCCTGGGAGATAATTTCCCTTGTCTTTCTCTCTGTACCATGAAACAGGGACCTGATTTTCTTTCTTCTTCTTTTTTTTTTTTTAGAGACAGAGTCTCACTTTGTCTCCCTCGGTAGAGTGCCATAGTGTGACAGCTCACAGCAACTGCCAGCTCTTGGGCTTTGGTGATTCTCTTGCCTCAGCCTCCTGAGTAGGTGGGGACTACAGGTGCCTGCCACAATGCCTGGCTATTTTTTGTTGCAGTTTGGCTGGGGCTGGGTTCGAACTCACCACCCTCAGTATATGGGGCCAGCACCCTACTCACTGAGCCACAGGTGCCGCCCGGGACCTGATTTTCTTTTTTTTTTCCAGCATAGATTCACAGAATTTGTTTTATTTTATTTATTTATTTAATTAATTAATTAATTAATTTTATTTTTTTTGAGACAGAGCCTCGAGCTCTCACCCTGGATAAAGTGCTGTGGCATCACAGCTCACAGCAACCTCCAATTCCTGGGCTCAAGCGAGTCTCCTGCCTCTGCCTCTCAAGTAGCTGGGACTATAGGCGCCCACCACAATGACCGGCCATTTTTTGTTTGCAGCCGTCATTGTTTGGTGGCCCCAGGCTGGATTCGAACCCCCCAGCTCAGGTGTACGTGGCTGGCGCCTTAGTCCAATGAGCCACAGGTGCCCAGCCTTTATTTATTTTTTTTGAGACAGAGTCTCACTTTGTCACTCGTGGTAGAGTGCGGTGGTGTCATAGTTCACAGCAACCTCAAACTCTTAAGCTCAAGTGATTCTCTTGCCTCATCCTCCCTTAGCTGGGACTACAGGTGCTTGCCATAGTGCCTGGCTATTTTTTTTTCTTTTTTTTTTTTGAGACAGAGCCTCAAGCTGTTACCCTGGATAGAGTGCTGTGGCATCACAGCTCACAGTAACCTCCAACTCCTGGGCTCAAGCGAGTCTCCTTCCTCCACCTCCCAAGTGGCTGGAACTACAGGCTCCCACCACAACGCCCGGCCATTTTTTGGTTGCAGCCTCATTGTTGTTTGGCGGGCCTGGGCTGGATTCAAACCCGCCAGCTCAAGTTTACATGGCTGGCACCTTAGCCCGTTGAGCCACAGGCGGCGAGCCTATTTTTTTTTTTTTTTTTTTTTGAGACAGGGCCTCAAGCCATGGCCCCTAGGTAGAGTGCCCTGGTGTTGCAGCTCACAGCAACCTGCAACTCCTGGGCTTCAGTGATTCTCTTGCCTCAGCCTCTCAAGTATCTGGGATTACAGGCGCCCGCCATAGCATCCGGCCATTTTTTGGTTGTAATTGTCATTGCTGTTTGGCAGGTCCAGGCTGGATTTGAACCCGCCAGCTCTGGTGTATGTGGCTGGCGCCTTAGTTGCTTGAGCTACAGGCGCTCGTATTTCCTCCTGTTTCCTTCTCCATATTTCCTCCTATTTGGGCATGCATTGGATCATGTACTGTCTTCATATTAGTATTGAGTACATCGGATATTGGCTTTTCCATTCTTGTGATATTCTACTAAGAAGAATGTGTTTCAACTCCAGCCAGGATATTACAGATATTACAAAAGATGTGAAGTCACCATCTTTTTTTATGGCTGAATACTATTTCTTAGAGTGCGTGTAGCACAATTTGTTGATCCATTCCTGAATTGATGGGCATTTAGGTTGTTTCCACATTCTGGTGACTGTAAAGTGAGCTGCAATAAACAATCTATTACAAATGTCCTTATTGTAAAATTATTATTATTGTTATTTTTTGGAGATAGAGTCTCAAGATGTTGCCCTGGGTAGAGTGCCGTGGCTTCACAGATCACAGCAACCTCAAACTCTTGGGTGTAAGCGATTGTTTTTTTTTTTTTTTTTTTGAGACAGAGCCTCAAGCTGTCACCCTGGATAGAGTGCCGTGGCATTGCAGCTCACAGCAACCTCAAACTCTTGGGTGTAAGTGATTGTTTTTTTTTTTTTGAGACAGAGCCTCAAGCTGTCACCCTGGATAGAGTGCCGTGGCATTGCAGCTCACAGCAACCTCCAATTCCTGTGCTCAAGCGAGTCTCCTGCCTCCGCCTCCCAAGTAGCTGGGACTACAGGCGCCCACCACAATGCCCGGCCATTTTTTGGTTGCAGCCGTCAGTGTTGTTTGGCGGGCCTGGAGGTTGGATTCGAACCCGCCAGCTCAGGTGTACATGGCTGGCGCCTTAGCTCGTTGAGCCACAGGCACCGAGCCTGTAAGCGATTGTTTTCCCTCAGCCTCCCAAGTAGCTGGGACTACAGGTGCCTGCCACAACGCCTAACTGTTTTTTTGTTGTAGTTGTCATTGTTTTAGCTGGCCCATGTTGGGTTTGAAGTCGCTAACCTCCATGTATGTGGCCAGCACTCTATCCACTGAGCTATGGGCACAGCCTAAAATGATTTTTTTCTTCTGGGCAGATGCCTGGTAGTGAGATTTTGGGGTGAAATAGGAGATATAATTTGGGATCTTTGAGGATTCTGCATATTTCTTTCCAAAGAAGTTGTATGAGTTTTCAGTCCCACCATTAGGGACCTGATTTTCTTAGAGCTTTTTCTGTTGAATCAAGTCTCAATTCTGCCTCTCCATTATTATCACTCATATTATGTGGTCACCTCTCACCTTGATCTTTGCCCTCTATTTTCCTATAAGCCATTCTCCACCATTTTTCTCAAACAACATTGACCAATAGAAATATAATGCAATCCACATATGTTATTTTAAGTTTTTTAGTATCACGTTAAAAAAGTGAAAAACAGGGCCGCGCCTGTGGCTCAGTCAGTAAGGTGCCGGCCCCATACACCAAGGGCAGCAGGTTCAAACCCAGCCCCGGCCAAACTGAAACAAAAAAATAGCCAGGTGTTGTGGGAAGCACCTGTAGTCCCAGCTACTCGGGAGGCTGAGGCAAGAGAATCACCTAAGCCCAGGAGTTGGAGGTTGCTGTGAGCTGTGTGACGTAAATTTACATGTGCCATGTAAACTGGCACTCTACCCAGGGCAATAAAGTGAGACTCTGTCTCTACCAAAAAAAAAAAAAGTGAAGGACAAACACTGTAACTTTAATCATATGAAATTAACTTTAATAATATATGTCTGTATTAGATTTAATTGGGTATATCTAAAATATTATAATTTCAACATGTAATCAATATGGGCGTCGCCAGTTGCTCAGAGAGTAGGATGCTGGTCCCATATACCGAGGGTGGCAGGTTCAAATCCAGCCCCTGCTAAACTGCAACAAAAAATAGCCATGTGTTGTGGTGGGTGCCTGTAGTCCCAGCTACTTGGGAGGCGGAGGCAGGAGATTGTTTGAGCCCAGGAATTGGAGGTGGCTGTGAGCTGTGATGCCACAGCACTCTACCCAGAGCGACAGCTTGAGCCTCTGTCTCAAAAAAAAAAAAAAGTGCGTTTGTGTACTCTAACGTGAACCAGCAGTATCATCTGGGAAATTGTTAGGAATGCAGATGTTTTTTCAAGAGGCAGTCCTTCTTGTATTTAAGGTGTATTCTGTGGAATTCATTTTGATATGACCGTATCTTAACTTCTCTTGCCTACTTTCTAGGTTGAGTTTTAGCAAATTATGGCACACAGACCAAATATGACCTGCCACTTGTTCTTGTCAATAGACTTTTGTTGGAAAACAGACAAGCTCATATGTTGATGTATTATTTATGACTGATTTCACATAATAATTGCAGAGTTGAATGGTTGCTAAAGGGTCTGGAAGGCTTTTGAAGCCTAAAATATTACTTTCTGGCCTTTTATTTATTTATTTTTAAAACAAGGTCTCACTTTGACACTCAGTCTCGGGTGCAGGGGTATGATCACAACTCACTGCAACCTCAAAGTCCTGGGCTCAAAGCTGGAATTACAAGCATGTGCTACCACCACCCCAGGTTTGGGTCTTTTGAGACAGAATTTCACTTTTGCCCCAGGGTAGAGTGCCTTGGTGTTAGCCTAGCACAGCAATATCAAACTCCTGGGATCAAGTGGTCCTTCCTCAGCCTCCCAAGTAGCTGAAACTACAGGTACCTGCCACAATGCCTGGATCATTTTTGTATTTTTAGTAGAGATGGGGTCTTATTCTTGGTCAGACTTGTCTCAAATTCCTGAGCTCAAGTTGTTGCAGGAAGACAAGGTCCAATGGAGAGAAAGAGCACGCAAACACCACATTTATAAGAGGAAGGGCTTTATTTCAGCTGGTGGAGCTTATGGCATAGAAGAATTCGGAATGGCTGTGCTCCCCAACTGGCTTGGTCTTTCCCTTTCTATTTCCAGTCAAAAAGTTCCAACCGTTGGAGCAGCGCCTGTGGCTCAAAGAAGTAGGGCACTGGCCCCATATGCTGGAGGTAGTGGGTTCAAACCCAGCCCTGGCCAAAAAAATCTCAAAAAAAACAAAAAAAGTTCCAACCCACAGGAACCTTTCTCATTGGTCAGTTTGAATCAAGTGAGAGATACTCTGCCAGGCCCCACAGAACTACAGGATTTCACGGAAGTGGAATTTTCCAGGTTCCAGGAAGTTAAGTCTATAAATTCCTAAAAGCTAAGTCATCATGGAGAGGACCCTACAGGTGTATCCACCTCTGTTCTCCTAGACCTCACCCTTCCCGAGTATACTCTCTCAAAGTGATCCTCCAACATTGGCCTCCCAGAGTGCTGGGATTAAAGGTGTGAGCCACCATACCCAGCCAATGCCTGGTTATTTAAAAAATTTTTCATAGAAAAATAAAAAATAATTTTTTTTTTTCATAGAGATAGGGTCTCATTGTTTTGCCCAAGCTAGTCTTAAACTCTTGGCCACAAGTGATCCTCCTATCTCAGCCTGCCAGTGATGGGATTACAGTGCTCTTGGCCTTTTTCTGGCCCTTTAAAGGTTTCCACCTCCTGCTCTAGATCACTGTTTTGCTTTCCTGTTTATCAGAAGCACCTGTTAAAATACTGTTTGCTAGAAGCCATGCGCTTTGCTTTAGGGCAACAGAGTAAGATGCAAACATACAAAAAAATTCTGTTTGCTAGACCCCACCCCCAGAATATCTGTTTATGTACATATATTCATTAACTAATGCTGTGTAATAAATTGCCCAAAACTTAGTGGCTTAAGAGAACAACAGACATTTATTATCTAATGTACTTTTTTGTGGGTCAGTTATTTATAAGTGACTTAACAGGTTGATTTTGTCTCAGAGTATCATGGGACTGCAGCCCTCTGTATGCTTGACTGGAGCTGGAGGATTGGCTTCAGTGATGGCTTACTCACATGTCTGATAAGTTAGTGCTGACGTTTGGGAGCAGGCCTTATTTCCTGGCCACTTAATGGACTTTTCCATGGGGCTGTTTGAGCATCCTTAAGGCATGTAACATCCTATTGGTTACAAAGTTCAAACCTAGTTAATGTGGAAGGGGACTGCATAAGGGCATGAATCCACCATCTACGAAACTAGCTACTGTAGTTGGTCTGGGGGCCTGAGCATTCCCATTTCTTTTTTTCTTTTTTAAATTGTTTATATAGGCTAGTTAAGTAAAGTAGTGGGTGTGGAAAAGGAACAAATCTCAGGCTGTGAACAATTAGTTGTAAAGATCACTGTATTTGGATCAGCCAGAATTTGCATTTCTAACCTGTTCCCAAGTGATATGACCATTGACCTTGGGACTGAGCTTTGATTTTTTTTTTTTTTCTTTTTTGAGACAGTTTGTCTTACTTTGTTGCCCTTAGTAGAATGCCATAGTGTCATAGCCCATAGCAACCTCAGACTCCTGGGCTCAAGCAGTTCTCTTGCTTCAGCCTCCTAAGTAGCTGGGATTATAGATGTCTACCACAACACCCAGATATTTTTAGAGGTGGGGGGGTCTCACTCTAGGTGAGGCTGGTTTTGAACCCGTGAGCTCAGCAGATCCACCCACCTCCATCTCCCACAGTGCTGGGATTACAGGTGTGAGGCACCATGCCTGGCTGTTATTTTTTTTTTTGTTGTTGTTGCAGTTTTTGGCCAGGGCTGGGTTTGAACCTGCCACCTCCGGCATATGGGGCCAGCACCCTACTCCTTTGAGCCACAGGTGCTGCTTGGTATTCTTTTTTTTAAGACATAGTTACACTCTATTCCCTGAAGTGCAGTCATGTGATCATAACTCCTCATAAGCCCCAACTTCTGGGCTTAAACAATCCTTCCTCAGCCTCCCAAGTAGCTGGGACTACAGCTTTACAATACCATGCCCAGGGTGGCACCTGTGGCTCAAGGGAGTAGAAGTGGGCCCCATATACTGGAGGTGGTGGGTTCATACCCAGCCCCGGCCAAAAACTGCAAAAAAAAAAAAAAAATACCATGCCCAGTTAATTTTTTCATTTTTTGTGGAGACAGGGTTCTGCTCTTGTTCAGGCTGGTCTTAAACTCCTGGCCTATGCTGAAAGAGGATACCTGGGAAGGGTGAGTTCTAGGAGAACAGAGGTCTTCTCAAGGAGACCACAAGGATACATCTGCATGGTCCTCTCCATGGTGACTCAGCTCTTAGGAATTTGTAGCCTTAACTTCCTGGAACCTGGAGATTTCCACTTCTGTGAAATCCTGTAGTTCTGTGGGGGCTGGAACAGCATCTCTCACTTGATTCGAACTGACCAGTGAGAAAGGCACTTGTGGGTTGGAACTTTTTCACTGCACATAAAAAGGGAAAGACTAAGCCAGTTGGGGAGCACGGCCATTTTGAATTCATCTATGCCTTTGGCTCTGCTGGCTGAAATAAAGCCAATGCTCTTTCTCTCCATTGGGCCTACTCTTCCTACAACAATGCAATCCTTCTCCCTTAGCCTCTTACACATATTGTTTCTTTCTTTCTTTCTTTTTTTTTTTTGAGACAGAGTCTTACTTTGTGGCTCCCAAGTGCTGGGATTATAGGCAAGAGCTACCGATCCCAGCCCTGATTATCCTTTTTTTTTTTTTTTGAGACAGTCTCACTTTGTCGCCGTTGGTAAAGTGCTGTGGCTTCACAGCTCACAGCAACCTCCAGCTCTTGGGCTTAGGCTATTCTCCTGCCTCAGCCTTCTGAGTAGCTGGGACTACAGGAACCGGCTTAACACCTGGCTATTTTTCTTATTGCAGTTTGGCCGGGGCTGGGGTTTGAATCTGCCACCCTCGGTACATGGGGCCAGCACCCCACTCACTGAGCCACAGGTGCTGCCCAACTATTGGTTTTACAAACTGAACAGGGTTATTTCTTCCTATAACCAGTGGTCATCTACCTCTTGTCATGGAATGAGTGGCATGTCAATGTAACAACAACAACCAAAAAAACATGTTGGGCTGAGCATGTCAATGTAACAACAACAACCAAAAAAACATGTTGGGCTGAGCCTGTAATCCTAGCACTCTGGAAGGCTCAGGCAAGTGGTTTGCTTGAGCTCAGGAGTTCCAGACCAGCCTGAGCAAGAGTGAGATCCTGTCTTTAAAAAAAGAACAAAACCCAAGGGCAGTGCCTATAGCTCAGTCGGTAGGGTGCCAGCCCCATATACCCATATACCAGGGTGGCGGGTTTGAACCCAGCCCAGGTCAGCTAAAACAGCAGTGACAACTGCAACAAATATAGCTGGGCATTGTAGTAGTCCCAGCTACTCTGGAGGCTGAGGGCAAGAGAATTGCTTGAGCCTAAGAGTTGGAGGTTGCTGTGAGCTGTGATGTCACAGTACTCTACCAAGGGCCACATAGTGAGACTTTGTCTTAAAAAACAAAACAAAACAAAAAAACCCATGTGTCTTACTTGAACATTGTGTGTACTTGTTGCCTCTAATAAAGTCACTACTTAAAAGCAAATGGGAAGAATAGATAATGTTGCTTTAAATTTCAGTCATTCTGGTAAGTGTGCAGTGATATCACATTGTGGTTTAAATGTCCATTTTCTTTCTTTTTTTGTTTTTGTAGAGACAGAGTCTCACTTTATCACCCTCGGTAGAGTGCCGTGGCGTCACACAGCTCACAGCAACCTCCAACTCCTGGGCTTAGGCGATTCTCTTGCCTCAGCCTCCCGAGTAGCTGTGACTACAGGTGCCCACCATAACGCCCGGCTATTTTTTTGTTGCAGTTTGGCCGGGGCCGGGTTTGAACCGCCACCCTTGTATATGGGACTGGCGCCCTACCCACTGAGCCACTGGTGCCTCCCTAGATTTCCATTTTCTTAATGGAACCTCTTCCGGCTATTTTTTAGGGCAGGTCTAAGGATGGTAAGTTCTCTTAGTTAAACTTCATCTGAGAATGTCTTTATTTTCGCTTCCTTCCTGAAAGATATTTTTGTGGAACACAGGATTCCAGGTTGAAATTTGTTTTCTTTTCTTTTCTTTTTTTTTTTTTGAGACAGTCTCATTTTTTCACCCTCTCTTGGGCTCACATGATTTTCTTGTCTCGCCCTCCCAAGTACCTGGGATTACAGGTGCCTGCCACAACGCTAGGCTATTTTTAGAGATGCGGTCTTGCTCTGGCTTGAACCTGCAAACACAGGCAATCCACCTGCCTCGGCCTCCCAGAGTGCTAGGATAACGGGTGTGAGCCACCGTGCCCAGCCTTGACATTTCTTTTTCTGTGACACTTGAAAAATTTTGTGCTGCTTCTTTCTGGCCTGTGGTTTCTAATGAAACATCACTGTCATTCAAATGATTTTTCCCTGATGTCTTTGTTCTCTTGCTGCTTTCACAATTAATAAAACCTTTACTGGGCGGCGCCTGTGGCTCAGTCAGTAAGGCGCAGGCCCCGTATACCAAGAGTGGTGGGTTCAAACCCAGCCCTGGCCGAACTGCAACAAAAAAATAGCTGGGCGTTGTGGCAGGTGCCTGTTGTTCCAGCTACTCTGGAGGCTGAGGCAGGAGAATTGCCTAAGCTCAGGAGTTGGAGATTGCTGTGAACTGTGTGAAGTGGCAGCACTCTACCTAGGGCGATAAAGAGAGACTCTGTCTCTACAAAAACAAAACAAAACAAAAACCTTTACTTTTCACAAGTTTGTGATGTGCCTCTGTATGAATTTCTTTGAGGTTATCAAGTTTGTGACTTATTCATTTTCTTAAATATTTATGACTTTTGCCAAATTTGGGGAATTTTTATCTATTATTTCTTTGAGTGTTCTTTCAGCATTCCCCTCTTTCTCCTGTCCTGGAACTTTGATGACATGAATATTAAAAAAAAATTTTTTTTTTTTTTTTTTTTGAGACAGAGTCTCACTCACTCTGTTGTCCCAGGCTAGGGAGCCCTGGCATCCTAGCTCACAGCAACCTCAGACTCCTGGGTTTAAGCAATCCTCTTGCTTCCTCAGCCTTCCAAAAAGCTGGGACTACAGGTGCCTGCTACAACATCTGGCTAGTTTTTCTATTTTTAGTAGGGAAGGGGTCTCACTCTTGCTCAGGCTGGTCTAAAACTCCTGAGCTCAAGCAATCCACCCCCTTTGTTTTGTTTTTCTTTTTCTTTTTGGAGACAGAGCCTCACTATTGTCCATGCTAGAGTGCCATGGTCCCAGCCTAGCTCACAGAAACTTCAAACTCCTGGGCTCAAGCAATCCTGTTGCCTCAGCCTTCCAAGTGGATGGGACTACAGGCACTGGCCAAAATGCCTGGCTAATTTGTCTATTTATAGCAGAGATGGGCTGTTGCTCATCTCCTTAGATGAAGCCATCCTCCTGCCTTGACCCTCCCAGAGTACTAAGATTACAAGTGTGAGCCATTGCCTGGCCCCTACTAAACTATATAATAAATTCTTGGCTACTCTTTTTCTTTCAGGCCAATTCCAAGCTTAAAAAAATGCTTTCAATATACTATATGGTAGGCTCGGCACCTGTGGCTCAACAGGCTTAGGCGCCAGCCACGTACACCTGAGCTGGCAGGTTCGAATCCAGCCCCTGGGCCTGCCAAACAACAATGACGGCTGCAACCTAAAAAACATGGCCAGGCGTTGTGGCAGGCGCCTGTAGTCCCAGCTACTTGGGAGACGGAGGCAGGAGACTCGCTTGAGCCCAGGAATCGGAGGTTGCTGTGCGCTATGATGCCATAGAACTCCATCTAGGGTGACAGCTTGAGGCTCTGTCTAAAAAAAAAAATATATACTATATGGTAAACATTACTATTAAAAAAATTTTTTTTTCTTCTTAGAATCAAGACAACACAAAATAAGCAAAGAGAAAACTGGCACAAAATCTTTTTGTTTGGAATATTTTTAAAGATTCTGGGAAAGTCCTAGGAATCTCTAGCTATTCAGTTTTTTTAAATTACCATATACTGTCCCGGTGCGGTGGCTCACGGCTGTAATCCTAGCACTTAGGAGGCTGAGGCAGGTGGATTACCTGAACTCACAGGTTCGGAACCAGCCTGACTCAGAGGGAGACCTCGTCTCTAAAAATAGCCGGGTGTTGTGGTGGGCGCCTGTAGTCCCAACTGCTTAGGAGGCTGAAACAAGAGAATGCTGGAGCACCAAGAGTTAGTTGGCGGTTGCTGTGAGCTGTGACACCACAGGACTCCACCGAGGGCGGCAAGTGACACTCTTTGTCTCAAAAAAAAAAAAAAATTACTATATACTACAAAATGTCATTTAGTTTTTTCTTATTAACTTGAATAATAATTTTGTACAATTTTTGAAGCTATTGTGAATGGAACGTATTTCTTTGATTCTCATTGGGGGAAAAACTGGTGTTATATTTTCCCAAGGAAATGTTTTCTGAAAGGATAATGATAACTAATATGAATATGTGTTCGTATTTCTGTAAACTCGCAGAAGGTGGTGCGTCTAATCACTAAGCACATGAATCTCAGGGAGATGTCTATTTTCTGGTTTTCGTATATTACTGAGTAATTCTTGGAGGCTAGCCTGGCAAAAGGTATGATAATGAAATACTATTTGGGAAAAGCCGGGCTGTTCCAGTGTGTTTTCCTAGTAGAACGGTTGGTTTCTGAGGCAGCCCGGTGGTTCGACACCTGTTGGGGCCGCGGACCACCAGTCGTAGCTCGCGACCCCACCTCTCGCCCCTCACCCGGCGCCGGCAGTGGGGGCGCCCTATTTCCTCCGGGGGCTGATGGGAAGCGGCGCGCATGTGCGCTGCGCGGCGCTCACTTCGAGGCTGGCTGGGTTGTTTTCTCGAGGCGGTAGAGCCTTGTCCCGGACTCGCAGCTGAGTCGCGCGCTCAACGCGCTGTAGGGTTTCCGGGGTTGCATGGAGGTAGGAGCGCGGTCGAGGGGGGCCTGTGTGGACCGGAGCTGGCGGGCGAGGACTGGGTGTCCGGGACGGCTCGGGCCAGGCCTCGGGGAGCGCGCGCCCGAGGCCCCGTCCCCGCGGAGGGGCGCCTCCGCCGGGCTCCCCGAGGAGGAGGCTCTCTGCCGGCTTCTCCGCGCTCAGAACGATGCCACGTGTGAAGCATTTAGCCTCGTATCTGGTAGTTAATGGTTAAGGTGTTTTCGTTTGAGATCTTGGTGAATTTTCTTTCTTTCTTTTTTTTTTTTTTTTTTGAGAAAGTCTCTCACTTTGTCCCCCTTGGTAGAGTGCCGTAGTGCCATAGCTCGCCGCAACCTCGAACTCTTGGGCTCAAGCGATTCTCTTGTCTCAGCCTTCCGAGTAGCTGGGACTGCAGGTGCCCGCCACAACGCCCGGCTATTTTTAGAGACAGGGTCTCGCTCTGGCCCAGGCTGGTGTCGAACCTGTGAGTTTAGGCAATCCACCTGCCTCGGGAGGATTATGGGCGTGCCCCCTTGGTGAATTTTCATAGCTATCTGTTTCAGCAATTAAAACAGGCATGAATGATTTACATAAATTCACATAGCTAGCAGGCGAAGGAGTTGAGGTCCAGATCTGTTCTCAGCCAAGTCTTAACGTTGCTGCTAGTAAGATAAGCTGCCGGGGGAAACCAGCCAACGCCCCGCCCCTCACAGCCCCAGGGGGCACAGGTGCCTTCCTGATTACTCCGGTGAGCCCCAGGTTCTGGCCCAGGGGTCTTGATGTGAGCTTATAGAAGGGCTAGCCTATAGGGTTTAGACAGGGGACTCTACATGAAGATTCCAACTAAACAGATTTTGTTCTCCAGGCCAGGGTCCCATCTCCTTTGGAACAAAGAATTTAGAGGGATGGAACTGCGTGAACCAGAATCCCACCTGTGAGAAAACCCCTGAATCAGATCTCTCACTAGAGCTGAAGTGGAATACACTCCTCCTCCCCAGTCCCCCAAGCAACAGATTATAGCTGAGGAAGTTTATTTAACCTCTTCAAACAGCCCACATTTCTTTTGTTCACTCATGTTTTTCAGATTCTGAGTTTACATGGGGTGCCTATCCATGTATTTGAAATCTATATATTTTGATTCTTTATTCTGATCCTAGAATCACAAAATGGTACTGCAAGCAGAGTATACAAGGTTTATCTTTTTCATTTGAAAAATAAAACTCAGATCCTGAGAGAGTCAATGAATTGTTACAGGTCACTCTTACTAACAATAGAGGCAAGAGTTTGATTTCTTGTTTCCTTTGCATAGTTGGACTTATAAACAAGACTTTTAAAAAAGATGATGAAATTGGGCAGTGCCTGTGGCTCAAGGAGTAGGGTGCCAGCCCCATATACCTGAGGTGGTGGATTCAAACCCAGACCTGGCCAAAAACTGCCAAAAAAAAAGATGAAATTGCAGTCAAGGTAGAACAAATATTTTTTAAAATCTTGTATAAAGGGCGGCTCCTGTGGCTCATCAAATAGGGCACCGGCCCCATATACCGAAGGTGGTGGGTTCAAACCCAGCCTTGGCGGAACTGCAAAACAGAAAAATAGCCGGGCATTGTGGCGGCTGCCTGTAGTCCCAGCTACTCGGGAGGCTGAGACAAGAGAATCGCCTAAGCCCAGGAGTTGGAGGTTGCTGTGAGCTGTGTGATGCCACAGCACTGTACCCAGGGCGATAAAGTGAGACTCTGTCTCTACAAAAACAAAAAATCTTGTATGAAAACATTCATTCTCTTCCAGAGTTTCTGTGAATTGTTCAACAGTATCCCTAGTATCGTACAGATAAATGGTGCAACCTATTTCCTGCCACATCAGTTTTAATGAAGACATCATTTCTATATTTTAGTATTCTGTAATTTATAAATTGTATTTAATTTTTTTTACATGCGCAGAGAGGAGCCAAATTGGGCATTGTAGCTCAGTGAGTAGGGCGCCAGTCCCATATACTGAAGGTGGGGGATTCAAACCCGGCTCTGGCCAAATGGCAACAAAAAAATGGGCGTCGTGGCAGATGCCTGCAGTCCAAGCTACTCGGGAGGCTGAAGCAAGAGAATGGCTTAAGCCCAAGAGCTGGAGGTTGTGAGCTGTGACACCATAGCACTCTACTGAGGACGACAACATGAGACTCCGTCCCTTTAAAAAAAAAAAAAAAATATATATAGGCTCGGCACCTGTGGCTCAAGTGGCTAAGGTGCCAGCCATGTACACCTGAGCTGGCGGTTCGAATC
>CAUYON010093158.1:0-7500 GCA_963573935.1 Arctocebus calabarensis
GGTTTATCTCATATATTTAGGTCCTTGATCTAATTTGAGTTAATTTTTTAAAAATCTGTGTGAGATAGGGGTCCAACTTCATTTTTCTGAATATGGATATCCACTTGTCCCAGCACCACTTGTTGAGGAGAGTATTCTTTCTCCATTAAATGGTCTTGGTTCCTTTGTTAACATCAATGACTGGAGATGTATAGATTAACTTTCGGACTCAATTCTATTTCATTTGCATACATCTCTATCCTTATGCCAATACCCCATGATCTTGGTTGTAATTTATAGTAAGTCTGAAATTGGGAAACGTAAGTTCTCCAACTTTGTTCCTCTTTTTCAAGACTATTTTTATTCTTCTGTGTCTCTTGAATTTCAATATGAATTTTATAGTCTGCTTGTCACTTTCTGTAAAAAAGGAAAAAAAGCACTTGGGAATAAATTTAGCAAAGAATTGCAAGATCTATACATTGAAAACTAGAAAGCATTGTTGAATGAATTAAAGACCTAAGCAAAGGGAAAGGTATCCCATGTTCATGAGTTAGACAACTTAATATTGGTAAGATGACAATGCTACTCAAATTGACCTACAGATCCAATGTGACTGCCATCAAAACTTCAGCTTTCTTTTTAAATAAAAATTAAAGTGGAAATAAGTGAAATAGAGAATAGAAAAACAATACAAAAAAATCAACAGTACCAAATATTGTTTCTTTAAAAAGAGCAGCAATAAAAAAATAAATAAATAAAAATAAAAAGAACAGCTAGACAACAGTCTACCTAGGAAAGGATAAACAGAGAAGACTCACATTATTAAAATCAGGGATGAAAGAGAAGACTTTACTGAAATAAAAGGGGTTACCAGGGAATACTATAAGCAATTGTTTCTTAACAATTTAAATAATCGATATGAAATAGATAAATTCCCAGAAAGACAAAAAATTTCCTTGAAATTGATTCAAGGAAAAATAGAATATCTGAATAGATTTAACAAGTAAAGACATTGAAATAGTAATTTAAAAAAAAAAATTGCCCCAAAGAAAAGCCCAAACCTAGGTGTTTTCCCTTGTAGATTCTTGGAGAATTTTGCAAGAAGTTTTTCTATTTTTTTTTTAATTTCTCAAAGTTAGTACCAGTGCTCCACTTATTCCCACATTTGTACATATCCTCTAACCTTCATCCCATCCTTCCTGTAGCGATGGCCCTTTAGCATTCCATTTAGTGTTTTATGTTAACTTGAAATATTTTACTGACCACATAGCATACATGGTGCAGTTGGAGTCAGGCTATGCCCTAACCTAAGACTAACGAGGAAAGGGGATCCTTTGTGAGCATTTATAAATTCTTATACCACAGTGCCTTTCCCAATCTCTTCTTACTTCTATGCCCTCCCATCACCTTGACCAGCTCATCTGGTCCATGGTTTACATCACTAACTAGCCCTTGCTAGGTACATACATTTGTCAGTGGAACTGAATTTCTACTGGGCTATAAAATTAATATGCAAGAAAGAGATAAGACATAACCTAATCTTCTAGAGAAGTTGCAAAAAGAAAGTCATTGCATTATGTTTGGCAATTCATGGCTATTCTGGAGGGGATATCATTAGATCCATTGTGGAGAATAAATGAAAGCCAGATTAGAAAAGTTCATGCCTTTCTTTGATTTGCAATTAAACTAGCTCATGATTAGAATTAGTGAAGATATTGTTTCACACTGAGACAAATTGCCCTGAAGGTTTTGTTTTAATTAAATCATAATTGTGTACATTGGTGCAATCATGGGGCACAATGTGCTGACTTCATATAGCCCTGAAGGTTTTAGTAAAAATCTTTTTCTGGCTCCTAGCATTGGAGCACCCCGTAGGCTGACAAAGTGCTTTTATTTATTTATTTATTTATTTGACAAATATTTATTTTTTATTTTTATTTATTTATTTATTTACAGAGTCTCACTATGTCACCATTGGTCACATAGCTTATGGCAACCTCCAACTCCTAGGCTTAGGCAGTTCTAAGCCTAAGCCTCCTGAGTAGCTGGGACCACAGGTGCCCACCACAACACCTGGCTATTTTGTTGTTGTTGCAGTTTGCTGGGTTTGAACCCACCACCCTTGGTATATGGGGCTGGCGCCCTACTCATTGAGCCACAGGTGCCGCTCATTGACAAATATTTATTGAGCATCTCTTATGAGACAGGTACTGTTCTGAGCGATGGGAAGTTATTGATGTTGTGGAATTTATATTCTAGCGGAGAAGATAGGCAATAAAAAAATACATAGGATAGTGTGAGCCGGGGCTAGAGTGGGGCTAGAAAGTGCTGCAGGAATTGGCAGGGCTTCTCTAAGGAAACGACATTTGAGCAAAGACCTGAATGAAATGAGAGGGTAAGCCATCTAAACATGTAAGGAAGGAGAGATTCACCATAGTGAGCAGTACAAGTACAAAGGCCCCGCGAGGGAGCACATTCGGCTTCTTTGAGGAAGAACAAATAAGCCAGTGAGGTGGAAGTAAAGTGAGTGAAGGGAAGAAAGGTACAAAATTAGATCAGAATAGCGGCCAGGGTCTAGACAATACAATAGAACCTCTGTAAGTTGACCACCCAAGGGACTGTTACAAGTTGGTCAAAATACAGAGGTGGTTGACACATACCCCTGTGCTGATATGTACATGTGGTGCATGTCGGTCTATGAAAGTTCGGTCAACTTAAGGAGGCGGTCAGTGTAGGGAGGTGGGCACCTGTGGATTAAAGGTGTAAGCCACCACACTTGGTCAAATATTTTAATTAAACCCTGGATCTTCCCCAAATCAGGGATCAGGTATATTGTCAAGTAGAAATTTTTAAAACTCTGAGAGGCCAAGGCAGTGGATTACTTGAGCTCATGAGTTCAAGACCAACCTGAGCAACAGCTAGACCCCTGTCTCTAAAAAATGTCCTGTGTTGTGGCAGGTACTTGTATCCCAGCTACTTGGGAGGCTGAGGCAAGAGAATCGCTTGGGCCCAAGAGTTTGAGGTTGCTGCGAGCTATGATGCCTCAGCACTCTACCCAAGGTGACAAAGTAAGACTGTCTTAAAAAAACAAAAAAAAAAAAAAAAGAAAAAGGAAATTCTTACAATATCTGCAATACGGAAGACCTAGCTTGACGAAGTACACAATCAGAATGGTAAGCTGTGGCAATTTCTTTGTTTCATATTTATTATTTGATGTCTGAAAATATAACAAAACATTTGTACTTTGGGAGAAGCTTCTTCCTGCTTAACTTTTTAGCTTTACCCTGACTGCCCCACATTTAAGAAACAACAAATAGAAAATTGATCCTCTTATCCCTTTGTTTGAAAAAGGCGAATATTAGTAAAATGAAGTTTTAGTAAATTAAATATTAGTAAAAATAAAGTTTATAGAGAATAAACTCTGGGGGAATATTAGTAAAAATGAAGTTTATAGAGAACTATTAAATTGAGTTCAAAGATAAAAACTTTTAATACTTTATCATAATTTTAGGTCTGAGTCTGTAGGCAGATAAGGATGGTTCAAGATGTTTGGTTACATTTTGAAATAATTGGTTTGGATTTTTTTATTTTCATGGATGAACATAAGAAATTATGCTGGACAAAATACTGTCTCAAAGATAAATCTTAGTTTCTTATAAGCAAAAGCTAAAAATAAAATCAGTTTGAGAGTGTTTGAAGGTCATTCTGAAGCATATAATCATTTTCACAGTTACCATGTGTAGCTGTGTTCAAGGTGGTCTAGTATTAACATCGTTAATATTAAGACTCTAGGGACAGTGACAATGAATAGTGATTTTTAAAATGAGCTCCAACCCACTTGTGCTAAAGAATCTTTTTTTTTGTAGAGACAGAGTCTTACTTTATCACCCTTGGTAGAGTGCCCTGGCATCACACAGCTCATAGCAACCTCCTACTCCTGGGCTTAGGCGATTTTCTTGCCTCAACCTCCCGAGTAGCTGGGACTACAGGAGCCCACCACAACGCCCAGCTATTTTTCTGTTTTGCAGTTCGGCTGAGGCCGGGTTTGAACCCGCCACCTTCGGTATATGGGGCCAGCACCCTAATTGATAAGCCACAGGTGGCACCCTACTCAATGAGCCACAGGCGCCACCCTAAAGAATCTCTATAGTGGTTCAAAGTCAATTTTGTGATCATGTTTAAGTCCTGAAAACAAAAAGCCTAAAGAAATGTTCCAACTGTTCCAACTGGAGCTTATTACCAAGTCCAAAATTATAAATGATGATTTAAAATTAAGTTGCCTCTGACTAGAGCAAGTCTATCTAGAACATTTGTAGTGACAGGACATACTGTGAATAAGAGAAATAAAAGAGAAGCTTCCCAAAGAGGATGTGCTACTCTGAGAAGGAAACAGAGTGACAAAGTGACCATCCACGTCACAGAGTAAACTCTGGTGACGCAGATTTTGTGGCATGTAGCTCACAGCAACCTCAAACTCTTGGACTCTCTTGCCTCAGCCTTCCAAGTAGCTGGGATTATAGGCCACAATGTCAGCTACTTTTTAGAGATGGAGTCTCACTCTTGCTCAGGCTGGTCTCAAACTCCTGAGCTCGGGTGATCCACCGGCCTCGACCTCCCGAGTGCTAGGATTACAGGTGTGAGCCTCCCCATCCAGCCTTTCTTTCCTTAGATTTTTACTTATGCCCCTTGGTTTTCAGTTAAAATTTTAAAAGAAATAAAGAAATATATGGCATGTTACTTGCTTAGACATTGACTAGGTTAACGAAAACCAGAACAAAAACCAAAACCAGAACCAAAACCCACCCAAAGAGAGAATGTTTACATGTGTGAGTGGGGGTTATTTTCTTTTTTCTTTCTTTCTTTTTTTTTTTTTTAAGAGACAGAATCTCACTTTATCGCCCTTGGTAGTGCTGCAGCATCACAGCTCACAGCAACCTCCAACTCCTGGGCTTAGGCAATTCTCTTGCCTCAGCCTCCTGAGTACCTGGGACTATAGGCGCCCGCCACAACGCCCAGCTATTTTTCTGTTTTGCAGTTCAGCCGAGGCTGGGTTTGAATCCGCCACCTTCAGTATTTGGGGCCAGTGCCCTACTCTATGAGCCATAGGCACCTCCCTGGGGGTTATTTTCAATGTGAGGAAAGAATTACATCATGTGGTCATATAAAGAATATATGACCTTTAAAGTCAGTGAAATTATTTTTCTGATTATACTAGTGGCATAATGAATAAAGTTACATCTTTTTCTTTTTTGTCCCTTTTTAATTTTTTCAGTCTCAAAAATATCACCTCCTCAGAGAAGCCTGCTTGGACCTTCAATTATAAAGTTGCTTAGTTTTCATATTTATTATGACTGATTCTTTCTTTGCTTATCGATTTATCTTTTTATTGTCTCCCCCACTTCAGAATGAGAAGTCTATTCTGCAGATAAAGGGAAGTAGCCTGTCTTGTTTACTGCCATAGAGGCCCTTTTCTCAGTCCATTCTGGCTGCTATAACAAAATACCATAAACAGCACGGCTTATAAACAATGGAAATTTATTTCTCATGATTCTGGATGTTGGGAAGTCCAAGATCAAGGCACCTGCAGATTTGTATCTGGTGATAACCTCATGTCCTGGTTCATAGATGGTGTGTTCTCTCTGTGACCTTGTGGAAGAGGTGAATGAACTCCCTCTGGCCACAAAAAAAAAAAAAAGGGGAGGGTAATTATGTGAGATAATGGATAGGTTAATTTCCTTTACTATAGCAACTATTTTGCCATCTATCTGCATTCCAGAACATATCTTTAAATAGGCCTTACTATACAAAATAAAATCTATTTTAAAAATAGAATAAAATAAAAATGAAAAAAGAATTTTAATCCTATTGCTCATTAGAAATTACCCAAGCCAGAATATGATGAAGAGGAATCTTTAAGGAAGTAAAAAAATAAAAAAAATTTTTTTTTGAGGTACAGTCTCACTCTGTCACCCAGGCTAGAGTACAGTGGTATCATAGCTCACAGCAGCTTCAAACGCCTGAGCTCAAGCAATCCTTTTGCCTCAGCCTCCTGAGTTGCTGGGATTACAAGCACCCACCATAATGCCTGGCTAGTTTTTCTATTTTTAGTAGAGATGGGGCCTTCCAGGGTGCTGAGATTTCAGGTGTGACCACTGCATCTGGCCAGAAAGTAGAATATTTTAAATAAAAAAGCCCAAATTTTATATCAAGCCAAAATATCTTTCAAAAATAAAGGCAAACTAAAGACTTTCTTCAAATAAACAAAAGCCAAAAGAATTTATTGCTGCAAGTCCTGCACATTAAGAAATGCTAAAGGAGGGCGGCGCCTGTGGCTCATTGAGCAGGGCGCCGGCCCCATATACCGAAGGTGGCGGGTTCAAACCCGGCCTCGGCCAAACTGCAAAACAGAAAAATAGCCGGGCGCTGTGGCGGGAGCCTGTAGTCCCAGCTACTCGGGAGGCTGAGGCAAGAGAATCGCCTAGCCCTGGAGTTGGAGGTTGCCATGATACCGAGGGCAATAAAGTGAGACTCTGTCTCTACAAAAAAAAAAAATAAGGTTGGTAAAGAGTAAAGAAGCAGAGACAAGAGATGGAAGGGAGAGTATACTAATGGCATTCCAGGGCTTTGTTCCAGGGACCGTTAAGACAAACATCATTCCCTTCCTTTCCACAATTTTATGTGAGCTTATAAATTCTCCTTCTTCTGATTAAGCTAGTTTAAGTCAGATTTCTGTCACTTTTAACCAAATATTGTCCAGCTTTCCACCATCTTTCATATATATTTGTCATAAGGTGACAAAATCTGGGTGAGACTGGACCTTACGATTTTTAAATGTTCAATAAAAAGAGACTGAAAAGGAACCAAGCTAAGTTTTTTTTTTTTGAGACAGAGCCTCAAGCTGTCACCCTGGGTAGAGTGCTGTGGCATCACAACTCACAGCAACCTCCAATTCCTGGGCTCAAGCGAGTCTCCTGCCTCTGCCTCCCAAGTAGCTGGGACTACAGGCGCCCGCCACAATGCCCAGCCATTTTTTGGTTGCAGCCGTCATTGTTTGGCGGGCCCTGGGTCTGGATTCGAACCCACCAGCTCAGGTGTACGTGGCTGGCGCCTTAGCCCGTTGAGCCATAGGCACCGAGCCTAAAATGAGTCTTTTTAATGATGTTACTATTTTAGTTTAGAAACAAAATTCATATAAATCGGGCCTATGGGATTTAAGCCCCCTCTTTTTTTTTTTTTTTTTTGTGACAGAGCCTCAAGCTGTCACTCTGGGTAGAGTGCCGTGGCATCACAGCTCAACAGCAACCTCCAACTCCTGGGCTTAAGTGATTCTCTTGCTTCAGCCTCCCAAGTAGCTAGGACTACAGGTGCCAGCCACAACGCCTGGCTATTTTTTTTTTGGTTGTAGTTGTCATTGTTGTTTGGCAGGCCTGGGCTGGATTTGCACCCACCAGCTCAGGTATATGTGGCTGGCTCTGTAGCCTCTTGAACTACAGGCTCCTAGCGTAAGCCCCCTTTGAAGGA
>CAUYON010093158.1:12500-21523 GCA_963573935.1 Arctocebus calabarensis
TTGTTTATGCTTCTTGAGAGTATAAATTTGTCTCTTTCTGTGTCTGTCTCCCTCTTCTTCACATGTACATGGTGCCCAGTGTAGTGCTCAGTAGGTATTGGGTAGGCAAGAGGGAGTATTTAAAATAGTTAGAATAATAACAGCAAAAAGCGTATTGTGTGTATTGAGAATTTACTATGTGCCAGGCACAATTCGAGGTGCCTGTGTTGCTTGTATTGATAATTATCATAACAGCCCTGTGAGGAGGTATTATGATAATTCCAGTGAGAGGTGAGGAAACTGAGGCATGGAGAGATTAAATAACTTATTTGGGGTTATACACCTAGGAGGTAGGGAGTGAGCCTTTGAACCTGGCACCCTAGCTCCAGGTGGTGGTCTTAATCTTTGTGTTATTCTTACAGGGTGTGAGAAGGGCTCCCCAAGGCCTTCCACTTGTTATTGTGAGGTTACTTCTCAACTAGTTTCTAAGTGGCTCCATGTTTTCCCAGAGGGGTTGGCCACAAAGGTGATGATCATTCTTTTTGCCCTGAGGTTTTCATAAAGCCTTTTTGTGAGTGGAATATTTGTAGCTGAAGCCATTTAGGAGACAATGAGGTGCTTAGGGACAGAGTGCTGCTGTTCTACTGATGACACAATGTTTTATGTGCTGCAGTCTTACAGGGTGCAGGCTCTGTTTCCTCAGGCCCGAATGATTGAGGGATACGCGCGAGAGTAAGCAGATTGCAGTTTAATCTTGTACAGATCGAGGTAATTTGTACAGACTAGTATTTAGACTTGACTAGGAGAAAGGATATTGCTTGCAGAAAAAGTAGAAAAATATTAAAGTGAATTTTGTGTTCAAAACAAAGGATCTTTCTGTGAAATCAGTAATGTCCAGGCGATTATTTTCAAAGACAGATTGGTTCCAAAGTGAGATTTAAACTAGAATTGATTGTGATACTTCCCTTCTTTTCACCAGTCTCTCCACAGTGTGTCTGTAAGGTCACCAGTGACTCCTTCTCAGTCTGTCAGATTTGACACTTCTCAGATTCACCAGTGTCTCCCTCGTCCCAGGACCATATCACATCCCATTTATGTTGCAGCAGCAGCTTCCAGGCTGGTCTTCCTGCCATTTGTCCCCTCTTTGTTTGTGTGGCTTGTGCAGTGGTGGCCAGATTAAATACTCCTACTGCCCACCTGAGGTGGCCAAACTAAACTCCTCTACCTGACAGGCAGAGCTCTTGCACCCTCTGCCCCAGATACTTTCCAACTTTAATTCTTGGTGTTGAATTCGGCTCAGCCATTATTTACTCATGCCTTGCTTCCTGTTGTGTGTTATGCCACTTCACTACATCTGTTTTCATTTAAGCCTTATGATATCTCAAGAGAGATTTTTGTTCTTGTTTTCTAGATGAGGAAACCGAGAGACAGAGAGGAGAAAACCCCACAAAGGAGCTGGCCTCCCACTATTGCTGCACCATGCTTATTATCTGACAGTTTTGTTCTCTGACCACAAATGAGTTCTAATTTTTTCACACGTTTGCTCTAGCTCATTTCTTCATTTTCTTTAGAACATGGGGCAAAACCCATCCTGGTTACTTTGACACTTGAGCCATTTTTCGTCTGTTTATTTCCTCCTTATTTAAGTGTCATTTACATTACTCTTAATTAGATACTGATCTGTGACATGTCTAATCAGATCACTTTTGCGTGTGTGTCTTCTCAACTAGACCCAGCGGCTTTTGGGACAAGGAACTGGGTGTGGTAGATTAAGGGTCAGACAGACGTGGGTCTTATTTTGTTACCTTTTTCTGTGTGATTATGGGTAAAAAAGAACTTAACTTTTCTTGAACCCAACCCCCTCCTTTCAGGAGGAGTTGTGGAAATTATCTGAACTATCATACATGAGAAAATGCAGCTATAGTCATTGGCACATAACAGGTGACCAAGAAATGTTGATTCATTTGTTCAGTTAATTCTTTTTTAGTTGTGAGTGTTTTGGCGATAGATACACCTGTCTTGTATTCACTATTTGGTTTAGAATTTTCTCCTCAGGGATGATGATCATTCTGGAAATATTAGATTGACTTTCCCAGCTGACATGTTAGAGAGTATGCAATTATCTGGCAAATGTTACAGTTAGAGAGTTGTTAGGTCTGGGGGAATTGTGAGTTATCTACTTTAATTTGCCTTTATTATATCTATGATATATATGCATGAACATTTTGCATATGTACTTTTTAAAAACCGTTGCTTCTCTATTTTTGATGTGTTTGGTTTCTTTGTGTTGGGTTTTATTTTTGTTTTGTTCTCTTCTGTACACATCGCATTCAGAATTTCTTTTGTCTCTTCTAGGTGACTTTTATTTCTTCTGCTATTGCTATTAGGTTTTTCTTTGGCTTGGCCTGGAGTCACATTCATTTTAGAGTTGGTCTCCTTTTTTCTGTTGTTCAGCAGCATTTCCCTAGGGGTTCTTTTGATATGAAAGAGTGGAGGAGGAAGACTTGGGAATGGGGAATATAGTCTGTGTCCTGGAGACATGTACCCTTTAGGGGAAGGCACCTCAGAGCAGCAGCTGTTCCTGCCACACCAGCCACAGCTGATGCCAGGAGGTCAAACGTGTGCCGGGCTGAACTGAGCAGTTATGGCCACGCCTCCTAGCATTTAGTTTAATTTAGTGAAAACTTGTCAACCCCCTTTCTAAGTCCTGTGGATATAGGCATGAATAAACTACTGTCCCTGTTCTGAAAGAACTTGCAGAAGTAGGGTAATAGGTACTCAAACAGTAATAAAGAAACATTAAGAAAATTCTGTGTTAAAGATTCAACTCAAAAATCAAAATTACATGTGCTGTGTTTTTCTTTGAGCCATAGATGCTAAATCATCATTACATTATTTAGCATAATTTATAGTCTAGGTGTAGGTTCATATTCTGCTTTGTCATCTACTTTTGTAATCTTTGAATTTTTTTGTTTGTATATGATGCAAACAGTGATTAGGTTACATTCCTTTGAGCAGATATTCCATGGTTTACGTTCCTTTCTTAGAAGGTCTGCTTCACGAATAGTCTTTCAGAGAAGGCAGAGATAGGGAGAGTTTTATCATAGGGATGATCTTGGTAAAGATGCAGGATAGGAGCCAGTTTAGCATGAACGCACAGTGGTCGGCAGGGTTTTTTTGACTTTTTTGTTGAGCCGCAGCTGGGGAACTTTGAGAGGAAAAAGTGGTTTGGGAAATAGTGGGAACCCAGTGGTAGATTTATCTAGGAGCTTTAGTTTGAGCAACATCTGTAAGCTTCTAAGAAGGGGCTTGTGCCACAAATGACATGGTGAGTAGGGCTCTTCTAAGCTTCTGGCTGTTGGTATAAAAATAAAACATTTAAGAGCATCTGGTAAATCTGAGGGTAGAATTAGCAGGACTTGACTTGATGATTGCCTGACCTTGTGGAAACAGTAGCCTTCATAGAAGAAGGCTGAAATTGGTGGAGAATAGCATACCAGTGATTAAATGGAGAAGGAATTTGGATTAGTGCCCAGGAGGATGAGTCCACCATTGACTAGTTAGCTTCATGTGCAGACTAATTAGAGAAGGGATGACTTTTCCTTCTAGTAGGTTTGTGATGGAGAAAAGCAGAAGATTAGCAGTCAGAAGATGTGGACTGCTGTTCCAAGTTCTGTCCTTTCCTTGCTGCCAATTCCTTCACATGAACTCTTTGAGAGTTGGTTTCCTTACCTGAAAAAACGGGGGAAAATAGTACCTACGTAATGCAGTTTCGTTAAAGGTTAAATGGAAAACGCCTGTGAAAGTGCGGGTCTCAACCTGTGGGTCGCGACCCACATAACTGTGTTAAAGGGCCGCAGCATTAGGAAGGTTGAGAACCACAGCTCTACTGAGTTGTTGTATTAAGCATTATGTTTTGAGACTTTGACTTTCATGAAGCATTTTCAGGATCCTATTCCAAGGGGGAAACTCAACATAGCTAACTTCACCAGTGCTCAGTTTGCTCGAAGAAAATGGGTTGGTAAAGCTGTATGATGTTCTTTTACAAGTAGGAGGGAGATGGAACTATAATTGTTTCAGTGGGATTTTTTTTCCTCATCCCCACCTTGTGAAAAATGTATTTATGTGTTTTACAAGACTCCACTGCAGGTCTAATTTGATGACAGGAATTGCCATTATTGCTAAATTTATTACACGTTCATCTCTTTTCCCTGAGTGACTCATTACTGAGTCCTGGAAATGCAACTGTGTTTTTGTTTAGGAGGAGGTTGTGGTAAGGGAGAACTTAGGGATGACTTTTAAATAAGAGAACTTTGTATTATATTTATCTGTCTGTAGGCAATAAATGTGTTTCAGCAGATTAAATACAGACTTCTTTATAAAGCCCTGTTTTCTCAAACCTCTTATCAGCAGCACTTGGCAGTAATCACACCTACAGAAACTTGTAATTTTCCTCAAGGAGGTGACACTGACAGAATTAAAAATGAAGGAGCCCCCCTGAAAAGCAAGTTCATTACAAATTAACAGTGGTCTTAGCAAAGCAGTGGGCTAAGGCGTGTCAAATAGCGATATGGATAAAGAAACCCAGCATTTTAAACTGTCAGAGCTGGGAACAGGGCTAGCCTGAGAACAAATTAATCACATATTGTCAAGGCAAAGTTGCATCAAATTAACACATCGGATTCCAGCATATTAATGTTAGAATGCTTTCACCTGATTATTACTGCAAACCATTGCCACTCTTTGAATGCAAAGATATAATTAAATTGCTAAATAGAAAGTGCATATAATATCTCCACATGCATTTAGGATGCATGAGCTGAAAAGTGCACATCCTAGGAAGTGACAGATTCTATTTGTAGGGGGAGAACTTTACTTTTTTCCTCCTTTTTATTTACTTGGGAGTACTAGAGTATGAAATTAGAAAAGTTAGTTATGCTATTCATATTCTATATGAGTTAGATGAAATACAGGTTTAATTTAACTGATTTGCTACACTGGCTATGAGTACGTACATAATTACCTCTTCATTTTTCTGGAAGAGAAATGGGAAAATGTTGCACAATAGTCCTTTGCAACAAAATTACCCATTACACATAATCCTAGAGGTGGATTTGTCATCAGAAGGTGCTTTGGAGAAACTAGATTGGCCATTGTGACAACTTTCTTTTGTATAAGGGTTGCTTTATGGCTTTGCTTAATCTACTGTGTAGTTTATTATATTTAAAATAAGAATTCTGGCAGAAGACTTGTGAGGGTGGAGCCCAGCAGGGAGTACTTGCCTTTTTTTTTTTTTTTTTGAGACAGAGTCACCCTAGGTAGATTGTTGTGGCATCATCATAGCTCACAGCAACCTCAAACTCTTGGGCTCAGGTGATCCTCCAGAGCAGGTACTATGGGTATCTGCTGTGACACCTGGTAGTTTATTCTATTTTTAATAGAGATGGGATCTCACTCTTGCTCAGGCTGGTCTGGGCTGAACTCCTGAGCTCAAACAATCCATTTGCCTCGGCCTCCCAGAGTGCTAGGATTATAGACGGGAGCCATGATGCCCAGCCGAGAGCTTGTGTTTTTGTTTTTTGTTTTTTTTGCAGTTTTTGGCCGGGGCTGGATTTGAACCCACCACCTCTGGCATATGGGGTCAGTGCCCTACTCTTATGAGCCACAGGCGCTGCCCCGAAGAGCTTGTTTTTTGTATTAGTCTCTGCTTCTCCCAAGTTAGACCCGGCCCAGGCGTCTGGCTGTCTTTGTTACTCATGCTTAGATTTTACTACTCTCCTTCTGTCCTCTACCAAGCTCTATTAAATCTTCCTTATATCTCACTTTCTTTCATGAACGGTCCTTCAGCAACCCACGCATTCACAGACTTCTCTTTTTAGATATGGGATACAGCTGATTTGAATTTACAAATGCTCACTTATCAGTAGCTGAAGAACTTATAAATACAAAAAACTGATCACTAAGAGCACGTGGGTGCACTCAGAACCAGGCAGGGAAGAACACCCTCTGTTTCTTTCTTGGATGGGATTATTAACTAGATAGAGTACTGTGGTCATAGTGTTCTAAATTTTAGTAAAACATCTTACTATTTTAGCAGAATATTTCATGGTATTCTTATAGGAAAACTGGAGAAATGTCAGCCAGTAACATTGTGGTCAGGTGGACTTGTACTTTGTCCAGGTACTGGGTGATAATTAATAGATTCATGTCATACTGGAGAGCTGTTAATATCTTTTGTGGCAAGCTGCAGGTCTCTGTGTGTTCATTACTGTTGCGGACAAGAATGAGAACAATGATGATAGGTTGATCACATTTGAGGGTAGCAGAAAGCTGGAGAGAATAGCAGGTATGTGCTGTGATAGAGTCAGGGACCAACGTGGTCTTGACAAGTCAAAAAGACGCTTGCAGGGGCGGCGCCTGTGGCTCATCCAGTAGGGCGCCAGCCCCATATACTGAAGGTGGTGGGTTCAAACCCAGCCTCAGCAGAACTGCAAAACAGAAAAATAGCCAGGCGTTGTGGCGGGCGTCTGTAGTCCCAGCTACTTGGGAGGCTGAGGCAAGAGAATTGCCTAAGCCCAAGAGCTGGAGGTTGCTCTGAGCTGTGTGACGCAACGGCACTCCACTGAAGGCGATAAAGTGAGACTCTGTCTCTACAAAAAAAAAAAAAGACACTTGCACTTAGGTCATAAAAGGCAATCATGTGTATGTGGGGTGGTGGTAGAGAAAGAGAAGGACACAATAAGTTTTGACCAAGTAGTAAACAAAAAAGCTTTGGGGTCATAATTGGTGGTAAGTCAGTATGGTTCGGCACAACCACACAGTTGGAAGAAAAACGCATTTATTCTTTCACTTCTCAAATATTTCTCGAGTGCTTCTGTATGCCAGGATCCTGGCTAATGCTGAGGATATAGTGATAAATGAGATAGACATAGTCTGGTATGTGTAGTCTGTGGGGGATTGAGGTAATTATAATACAGTTAATAAACTTTATGAGAAGGATAGTTCAGTAGGGTGAATTCCTTAGAAGAAGGGCACTTGGGCGGCGCCTGTGGCTCAGTGGGCAGGGCGCTGGCCCCATATACTGAGGATGACGGTTTCGAACTCCGCCCCAGCCAGCTAAAACAGCAGGGGCAACTGCAACAAAAAATAGCTGGGCATTACAGCTACTCGGGAGGCTGAGGCAAGATAATCGCTTGAACCCAAAGAGTTAGAGGTTGCTGTGAGCTATGATGTCATCGCACTCTACCAAAAAAAAAAAAAAAAAAAAAAAAAGAAGGGCACCTGGCCTGGACTTGGCAACATGAGAAAAGATCAAGGACGATGCCTTAGATCAGGGGTGTCCAACTGTTTTTATTCCTTTGCTGAACATTAAAAGAATAAGAGTTGTCTAGGGCTACACAGTAAATACATGAACACTAATGAAAACTGATTAACAAAGAAAAAGAAAAAAGGTCTGTGCATACTTTTCGTGATATCTGACATTGCAGGTAAGCAATAAAGTTCTCACAAAATCAGGATGTAGCCTGTGGACTGCAGGTTGGTTGGGTTCCTCTGCCTTAGATAAACCCTAACCAAGCCTTGAAGGGATAGGAGGGGGTTAGGCAAGGTTATATCAGGCAGGAGAAGTGCTGATATAAAAGTCAGAGAGGTAAGAGAGAGATTCTGGTGACTTCTGGGGAATAAAAGTAGTTGGATGTGACTGGAACATAAGAGGGTGAGCATAGAAGAAATGAGGCTTGATCAAGAGGACTTTGTGACTTGCTGCTGATAATTGTTTTCGGAGCAGAGAATTAATATCCTTTGGTCTGAATAAATCACTGTGGCCCTGAGAAAATCTGAGAATGCAGCGTGTGGTGAGATAGTGAGTTCCTGTACAACAGGTGTTTAAAACTGTAAGCAGCATCTCTTCAGACAAGGGCCACCAGAAAGTGGTGAGGACTAGAAATTAGGCAGGGAATGTGAGTTGGAGTTTACAACATTTGTCCAGAGAAGAGAAGATCCAGGCAGGTCTGAAAATAGTAGAAGGTTTTCAAGTAGAAGAGGCTCTGCATGACTCCGCCAGGAGCGTGGCACAACACAGGAGCGTGTCTTAGTCCATTTTATGTTGCTACAACAGACACTGTGTAATTTATAAAGAAAAGATTATTTGTCTCCCAAATGTGATAGCTGGAAAGTTAAGATTGGCATCTGCATCTGGTGAGGGACTTTGCCCTGAATTCAGTCTTATCTCAGTTTTTTGGACATGCTTTTGGTAAGCTTATGAAAAGCCAGCTGCTGCTTTGTAGGTTCCCCCCTCCTTCATTTTCTTTTCATCAGAGTCAAATATCAAAGGGGGTATTAAATGGTATAGCATGTTTCTAGAAAGGGGAAAGATGCTATTTCCTTTGAAACTTTCCTAAAATAGCAAATTGCTTATATGAGCTGTCAACATGTGCAGTATTGTGTAGTTTCATGGTACGGGTGTCCTATTGTCCACAAGTCACTAGATTAGAAATGATGGTATTTTGGAATCAAACTTTGCATTTTAGAATGTAAATTCTTCCTTTATTTTTCTTTAATTGTTAGTTGACATGAAATTATTGTATATACTTATGAGATAAAGAGTTATATTCCAGTACATGAATACAATGTGTAATGATCAAATTGGGGTAATTAGCATATCCATAACTTCAAAAATTTATCATTTCTTTGTGTTGCAGACATTCAAAATCTTCTCTTCTAGGCTTTAGAATATGTATTACACACACTGGGCATGGTGGGTGGCTCACGTTTATAATCCAGCACTTGGGAGGCCAAGGTGGGCGGATTGCCTGAGCTCACCGGTTTGAGACCAGCCAGAGCCAGAGTGAGGCCTCATCTCTAAAAAAATAGTGGGTCGTTGTGGCGGGCGCCTATAGACCCAGCTACTTGGGAGGCTGAGGCAAGAGAATCACTTAAGCCCAGGAGTTTGAGGTTGCTGTGAGCTGTGACACCATGGCACTCTAGGGTGACACAGGGAGACTCTGTCTCCAAAAAAAATAATAAAATAAAGCTCAGTCGGTTAG